>VUQI01061497.1:0-22902 GCA_015106735.1 Paratilapia polleni
GGGGGGGTGTCTCATGTTTTATCCGTCAGCTGTGTCCTATATGTAAAACCTGGCTGGAGATTATGTGGTATCTCTTCTGTTGTGGGAGATTGTCATGTAGTAGGGACAAAATGCCAACTGTTACTGAGAAAGATAGGCTGTGATAACTGTTGAAACACAAGAGTAATGGAGTATCTTTACTCCAAGGCATTCAGGATGTTGCTCTTGTTTCTACACAAAAATGACACAGTTTTTTTTAAAGACTGAAAAGCCTGAAGCCTTGGTTTCTCAGCTCAGTAATGCTGACCAGTTCCTGAGTTAAGTATGTGTAAATTTTATATCGTCTCAAGGGAAAGTTACAGAAACTCTTTCAAAGGGACTATTCACCTTTGTTGATCCAACAGGTACGAAGTATACTCATAGCTTTAAGGCACTGGTGTACTTGAAAATAAATATTACATATGAGTTTACAAAAGTATTTGTTCCAAACAGCTGCACTTGAAAGCAGGGTGAAAAGCCTCTTGTTGTTAAAAGGCAGGAGCTGCAGTATCATTTAAATATGCAGGCAGCGATACATATTTTTAGGTCAAGCCACTCCTTGAAGACAATGGCAATGTTTCACTTGGTTGCTCGTATGTGAAGTTGCGCGAAGAAAGAAAAAAACACAGCTTGAAAGGGAAGTTAAAACCTCAACTTAACTGACCAATCACTGAGTGTGCTTGATGTGGTTGTCAGTTCTGTAAAGCTGCATAAGTTTTAGAAGCAGCTTCACTGATTTAAAAAGGAGTGGGGGCTTTAGATCTAATTCAGCCACCCAGTAAGCACTTTAATCAGAGCTTATTGGTGCCAGCATTCAAATCGTACTCTCTGTTGTATCAAAAGGAGCATCAGTTTTCAGAGGAGCTTTGTGCATGACTGCATGGCATTCATAAACCAAGGTTTTTCTAATGCAGTCTGCATTGTTGTTTTGTAACATGAACCATGCCACACACCACACCATTTATAGCCTAAGCAAATTTGCAATGCCTGTCCATAGATGGGCCTTTAAAATACATCTTCAACACATATACAAAGGTTAGTACGAAACGTAAGCTATATATAAATACATACATTTAAACTTAACAATGTGGACTAAACAGTAAGACCAAATAAGACCAAAAGCGGCAGATCATTCACGACTGCATTATTGAACCCACTTTATAAACGGTTTCAGTTTAAGTTTAAAATGATCCAATTCAGGATCCACTTTGACTTCTGCAGATAAGCTGTTTGTATAAGTGTAGATTTATATAAACCATCGAATGCTCCATGTGTTGCTGAACCCTAAACTTTAAGTGGGAGCATGAGGTCACTGAGCACCTGGTAAAGGTGATTATGTAAGCAATCTTTTAAGAACATGGTGATAATGTGACCTTATTGGATTTCTGTCCAAAATTTTAATTGCTTGGGTGCAAGCCATTATAAGATGCTTTATTATTGTAGATGCTGCTTGTGAGCACACGGTTACACAATAAGTCAAATGTGAAAAAAATCAGACGGCTCGAAATTATTTGCAGCATGAAATGGCAGACAGTCTAATACAAACCTGTTCAACTGCTCCTTAACTAGCTAAGGGTTTACAGAGAATGGCTTGAAAAAGAGAAAATATCCAGTGAGCAACAGTTCTCTAGGTGAAAATGCCTTGTTGATACCAGAGGTCAGAGGAGAACGACCAGATTGCTTCAAGCTGTTAGGAAGGCAACAGTAACTCAAATAACCACTTGTTACAACCAACGTATGCAGAAGAGCATCTCTGAATGCATGAACCTTGAAGCAGATGGGCTACAGCAGCAGAAGACCACACCGGGTGCCACTCCTCCCAGCTAAGAACAAGAAACTGAGGCTACAGGTCACACAGGTTCACCAAAATTGGAAAATAGAAGACTGGAATAACGTGGCCTGGTCTGATGAGTCTCAATTTCTGCTGCAACATTCAGATGGTAGTGTCACTTACTTATTTTTCTCCCTCATGTTTCTCTCTTTTCCTCTCAACACTTGTATCTGCTGTTTGTGACAGATGACAGTGCCACTGATGTGTGAGAAGCTAGGTGACGTTAGCTCTGCGTTCAGATGTGAATCTTACACCCGTGGTCACGACCACATACATCGCAACATCTCCTGTGTAAACACTGCCAACTGCAGAGAGTAGAATTACACGACAAAGTGCTTTTCAGCAAATGGTGTTTGGCTTTTAGTCGTCTTTGAAAGAAAATGGAGAAGCAGCCAAAGCTAAGAAATGTGGATTTTCATGTCTGCATGTTATACTTAAATTTTTTTGTGCTATAGAAGCTCTATCTGCTTGATTTCACACTGCTCAACTGCCTCTTGAGCTCAGTGTTGTCTCCACTCTGACTCCTTCAGCCTTTTGCCCAACAAGCAGGTCCTCTAAACTGTGCGAATGAGGTCAGTTTGTTCGGTTGAGAGTGCAAACCTTGCGCTTTCTAAATGTGGCGACTTGTTCACACCTTCAGCCTCATGTACAATAAGAAGCTCCTTCAGGCTGTGAATTATGTTTGTGAACATTCACACAAACTGGAGACATTACAGCAGGCTTACACCAGCCACAAATAAATGGCAATGAGAGTCGAATGTAGCTGCTAGAAATTATTCCATAATAATTGAGTGTGTTTTAATTATTATTTTTGACATGACATTTTATTTTCATCATTATCACGTCTAACCTCCGTATGACACCCTGTAATTCACCCTACTTGCCAAAGTAATATGTCATCCCTTTACACCATTAATTTAAACCTAACAGTAATGTCACCAGCTATTTTCACAATTCAAGCCTTCACACCCTGCAAACAAACAGTGACTCACATATCTTAGAGGGCATGACCACTCCCTTCATTGACTCACACTCTCACCATTTTCTTCTTTTATTTCACACACACAAAGACGCTCCAACTCATGCATGCAAATGAACAGCGCACACACCAGCATGGACGCACGCACACACAAGCAATCCCTCATTCCACTTTACTGTTCAGTGAAGCACAACTTTATGTTCCACGTCTCACAAGCTCGACAAACATATTTATTCATGATTCCTTAGCAGGGAGGGGCAGAGTGTTAACTCTGCTTGACAGGACAGACATATTTCTCTGTCTGGAAGGATTTTACATGCCTTCGTTATTGTGCAGCATGTACCGTGGCTCTGCATGAACACAAGGGCAGGCCCTTTATAAAAATGTGTACAGAGGCCTTTGAGGTCCTGTAATGTCTTTATGTTAGCCATAGGGTCATTTTGTGATTTGTGGCACAGGTATTATTAGCCTCAGGTTAGGCTTAGTCACTAAAACAAGTCGGTTGGTGGTAAGAAAAGGTTGAAATAGAGTAAAGTACTTTAAGACTTCAAAAGTCACCTCACTTGAACCTTTATTCCAGTTGAAATTGCTGGAGTTAAAAGAAGGCGCAGTCCCAATGAAACACCATAAATGTGGGTCGTATTTATGTGTCCAAATGACCTGTGGGGTCATTACTGGGGGAAAGACTTTCATCCTGTTGCATTTCAGAGACGTCTATTACTCTATGTATATTTACAATCCTAGTGCGTGAATCATGACAGGGTAGTGTTGTCTCAAATCAAACACTTCAGGTTGTGCCATTATCTAAATGACAGTTGCAGCATTTGACTGTGGGTGTTTCACTATCTAAAGCATTTTGCAAAGATTTACAGCTTGTTGAGTGTTTGACCACACCTCTTCTACACTGAACAATTTGTCTCCACACTTGCAGCCAAACAAACAGAAATGTGGTAACCCCATGCACCAACGCCATACACATTTTATTTTTTTTAATGCACACACATATTAATGACAACACATCATCTTTGATTTCGTATAACATACTCATGTTTATTTGTTGAAAGCACATTAATTCCATTTGTAGTGTGCACAGTTCAGTTAACTTTGGTTAACTTTGGCACTATGAATTTCTTTTTTCCTGGTTTACCTGTGGCAGGTGGGGTTCACTTGCAGAGGTCAGCTTGCAGGAATGAGTAAAACATGGGCCTCATATAAAGCAGCACTTATAAATACAGGAAGTGTGCCACATCATGGAGGGGAACTGGAATTATTAACTTTGCATATATTGTTTATTTCATTTGACTCATAGGTTATTTATTTAGTTATTTCAGAGATGGGTAATGTTAAGCTAATGTTAGCAAAAATTAACTAGTTATTTAATTCGTTTTTCTCTCTGTGTGTCTCTTTCAGTCTGATCAGCCAATGTTTAAGTTCCCTTTGCTCTCAGTTTATTTGGTAAATTTTGGTTAGTTTGTTGTGTTACATTGTTAACTTTCTCTCCTCATTATTCAGTTTAGTTCTGTTCAGCTGACCCTGAATTTATCATTTCACTTTCTTTAAATCATTTGACATCTTTGGGTAAAATAAAACCTGCTTTTTTAAAACTTACCTGTTGTTCCTCGTGCCTTTCCAGCTCGGTCCCTCGCAATCCTCCTACTGGGAGAAAATTCACTGTTGAGGGCGAGAAGTGCGTATTGTTCCACACTCAAATTTTGAACCATTATGAGCACACCACCTGGGTACTTGTACTGACCTTTGTGCAGCTGCACTTGCAGTGTGCACAATTTGAGGCACAGCATGTGTCTTTTATGTACCTGTGTCTGACTTTTTGGCTTGCCCTTTCGGCCACCAGATACTCCAAGAAGTTGCTTCTCTCTGCCAAGAAATAGTCTGGGCCATATCCCCACCATAAAACTGAGGTGTGTTTTTTCAAGAGCTTTAACAAACGAGACATGACATGTTAATCAGTGAGGCTTAGAAGAGCAGGTAGCCAAATTTTCCTCTCTTTCTTTTACCTCACTGTTTTCTTAAGCTTGAAATTTAACAATCAGACATGGGAGTGGTATCAAGCTTCTTGTCCACCTAACAAATGCCATAAGCACGAGACAATCAGGTTATATTGCTCATCTGATCTGTATTAGCTTCTTATGTTGGAGCAAATGCTTGATGATTTTGGCTCTGAAATGAAGGGGGAGGAGAAGGTGGCGATGTATGAAAAGCAATAAAGGAGAAACTGTTGAGACTCAGCCCTAACCTCCCCCTCACTGCTGCTCAACAATCCTGTCATTATTTCTTCCCCACCAGGGTGGGCCTGGAATTTTCCCTGAAAAACAGCATAAACAAGAACAACAAAAGATAATAATACACGGTGACGTTATAATTTTGCAAGAAGAAAGTTTAAAAAAAAAAAAAAAAGAAAAGAAAAAAGATGGCGATTGTTTTTTCTGTGTCTTGTGCAGCAATGCCTACCTATCTGCAATGGGGGGAAAAAACAAATCAGTTTTCTGTAACCTGAAATCCTTGTGTTTAATTGGAGACAAAACAGAACCAAGTCACTTTGCTATAGCTTGTTTTTTGTTTAAAAAGAACAGATCTCCTTCTGGTGCCTGTTATCCTCCTCTGACATTTTATAGTGGGTATACTGACTCCAGGGGGACCAAACAGTTTGCATTGCCCTTGCCATTTCAAACAAGCAGTGTTTTATTTTTGCCCCCGAGTTCCTTTAAACAAACTGACCAGGTAGCTGGCTCTGCATGTTCTGACTAGTCTCCACATCTGCTGCTTCCTGCTGATCTGTGCAGCAGAAAAAGTCTGCAGAGTCATTCCTCAAGTCCCACAAATGTAATCTTTTTTTTTTCTTTTTGTCACAGATAAGCTGTATCATCTGTCATTCCAGGGTTACACAAGTGAGATGAAGTGAATCACAGATTATCAGATCAGTTCAAGCTCCGATATAAAGGTTTTTATTCCCCAGGAGTATCTCAAATCTTTTTTTTTTCTTTTCTTTCAGGTCACAGGTGCTTCACAGCTGCTGTGGAAAAAGGCATCTGGAGCCCACGAGGTTGCAACCGTACAGAGGACAGGGAAGGGCAGAGAGGGGATCCGGCCTCTGCCCCGGCTGTGGTGGGGAGGGTTCCTGGCACCGTGATTTGATGCACAAAGAGAAACTAAAATCACATTGCCAGGGATTTCCACTCCTTCACAGCTCAGCAGGTGACCCACCACATTGTTATCTTTCCATTGCGGGTTGCTTTTGTGCAGTCGTCTTGGCTGTTCTGATTTGTTTCAGTTGATTTCTGACGCTGGATGTTGCTATGGAGTAAAGAAAATAAATATTGGCAAGGTTAGGCAGACATTGTGATCAGTTCTCAGCAGACTTCTCACACAGAAAGCTGTGAAATAACACATTTCTCCTAGAAAGTGTTGAAATGCATTTAAGGCTGCAGTTAAGTGTTCAGCTGTCTGAAATTCAAACTCTTCACAGTTCTCATCTTTCAAATATGGCAGGAAGTTGATGTAAATGCCCATGCGATCCATACAGCTTTACATGACAGAACAAATTTTTGGAGTCAGCTCACGTTTCAGCTCTTGGATTTTAGATTTATAAACAAGGAAATGATTTTGATGTTTGAAACCAAGGCTGTGATCCTATACTGGCAGCACCCTCTGGAACACAAAGGAGAAGCAAACCTCAACATTCCAAGCAATGCAGGCTTTGAAACCACCAACTTTACCAGTGAGCAGTCACGTAAAGGTCTGCGTGAGTCTCTGGTCCCTTGAAAGCCAGCCACCCACTTGCTAAAGGCACAGAGCTTAGCTAATTGGTGAGCATTGATCCCTGCTATGTGTTGTTCACAGTGGCTAAGTTCAGTGCCTGAGGTGAAATAGTTGATTTGACGTTGGGGATTTGTTCCAGTGAATGGAAAGAACCTGATGATCTCGGATATGAGGAAGGGGGGTGGGGGTGGAGGGAGGTGGAAGGAGACAAGTGAGGATCAAGGGTCTAATATGGGCTCACCTGTTTCTGTGGACCAAATTCAGTTTGCAGAGGTGAGACAAGCTGTACTGTTTCTTTGTTTGCCTGAAGCAGCAACTGTCTTTTTACCTCTTACTGCTGGCATGAATCATCATGCATGCCAAATATATTTGAAATTGTTTCAGTGCGACTGTGTGACCCAAGTTTAATGTGTTCTTTTAAATGCCTGAGATTGCATTTGGATTAGGAATGTGGTGCTAAATATCAAACGTGTCTGGGCATGCCATATCATGTCCAACTAAGGTAGTTTAGGACATCTATGTCAGTACTTTGACGCTAACTTTCATACACTTAAGTGACCCTTTACTAAACCCCTCCCACAAACAACTCACCAAGCTTTACCTGCACTAAAGTAACTAGAAAATATTGTGTTCAATGGATTAGTGTTTGTCTGATCTATCACCTACTCTTTCTCAGGCAGATTAACTAGCAAATTAACACCAGTGTGAATTTGAGGTTGCATGCTTACCATACTTGGACTAAGTAAGCAAGCAATAGGTTAGTTTGCCTGAGATGGTATCCTGGGATATGTTGCATGTAGCCTTCATATTCTTCTTTTTGGAGATGCTTGAACTAAAACATCTTCTTTCCTGAAATAAAGATGTCTTAAGTGATTGCTTTGAGTCACAAATTATTCCACTACTCACTGTGAACTGTGAGTGCAGTGCAAGAACAGAAATTTTTTTTAAGTGCAGAAATGGCTCTGCTATAGTTGGTGGTTAATTCACCCTAACATTTGAGATTATTTGCTTGCATGGTTTTGCTGTTCTAACACTGTATGCTGCAAATGATATGAGCGTTCTCTGCTGGATGTTTTTTTTGTTGTTGTTGTTGTTGTTGTTTGTTTTGGTTTTTTAAATTGCAGCATTCCCTGTTGTTTCTGGGCTTTGCCCTCCCGTGCCTACTGAACTGGTATCAGTGTTGTCCGTGAAAACTGGCTCAGTTCAGCAGGAACAGGAGTGGAGCCTTCTGACTTCCAGCAACTTAGAGCAACAACTTATTTGCGCAACAAGACAGCCTAGCCCAGATTCAGCGTTTTGGCTGCTATGTTAAATTGACGACACCCTGCACAGAACCGCATGACGTTCGCCTCGAGTCAATGGCCCTGACGAAATCCAAACCAGAGCCCTCCAACCTGTCAGACGATGGCACTGAAGCTTGAAGTCTGCAAGGAAGTGCATCCTGACTTAGATGACTGTCCCTTTCTTTGTTGAAATATGAATGTTTCATGAGCAGATTTACTTTCTTTGCTAGATAGGTAGGTCCTCGTTTTCTGAGTTGTGCGAATACTCTTATATACTAACAAAGCTTGTTGTTCTGCTCAGCCTTCATGTTTATTTCTGCATTCTTCCCCCGTCAAGGCTACAGACACGTCCCTCACCTTCACCTATGTCTCTCACTTTCTCTCTCTTGTCTGTCTTTCAAAGGCCAGACTGAGACTAGAGTTCATTGTGAGGTAATCCCAGAGAAATGTCTGCTATGTCTATGTAATTGATGTCAACCAACAGTTCCCATTATTAGCAAATGGGAATGCGTGCAACTTGCAGCCACAAAGGGAAAAGTGCTTCATCTTGAAAATTTCATGTCTAGAGGAAAGTGGAAGCTCATCAGCAAGCATGATGAATTTGCTCTTATCCGACACCTCCACTGATCCTGGCTGGCACCATAAAATTATATTTCCGTTGCTTGAAATTTCTGCAGATAAATGTTCCATTCAGACCTGGAGGAGATTACCCAGTGAAAAGGTTAGAAAGAGGGTTTTTTTTCCATGTCAGTGGTGTGATACTGACTTCAGGGCATTGTTTAAGCCAGGTGGTACCACTGACAAGTTGGCTATGATTTGTGTAAGTGTTCAATTGAACAAAATGTTCAATATAAATGGTGCATAAAGTGCATTACTCTAAATGTCAGTACATTTCTAATGTTCATTTGATGCATGATTTATTCTGATGTTGCAGGTGTTTCATTTCAGTTCAAACTCAGCACTGATTGAATGCAATAAATTTTAAATGAGCCTGAGAAAGAATTGTAGCATTGTTTTTTTTATATATTCAGTGTCAAAAGATAACATCACTTATCCCCAAGAGGGAAACATGTTGCAGCAGGAAAGAACAAAGGTGAAGACAAGACAAAAGCTGCAATCAGAAAGGGATGAAGTAAGAAATGATTAAAATAACAAGAATGAGAATGGATGAAAAGAAGAGTTTAATGGAAGATAATTACCACATTTTTGCATCTTTTTAAAACAGGGACAATAAAAAAAGATTCATAATTTTTTTTATCAAAATTGTTCCTGCACTGTGAAAATGTCTCACACTGTATATATAATGGCATAGCCATTCTGACATAACCTGCTGGTTTTTGAAGCCTCAGCGTTAGCATTTTGGCCACCACCATGTTGGCTTTTGGAGCGAGAAGTGACCATATTTGGGCAAGATGATGAAGTGCAAAGTTATTACTTAATGACAGCAAGCTGCACCCATAGATTACATAGGTGCATCACACAGACATCTGCTAGTTAGTACTAAGTAACATATAAATATGATACTAGCATTTCACTCACCAAATCTGGAGCACAGATTTTTTTGCATGCACTTTAAGTGTAATTACAGCACAGAAAACCATGCTAGCTGCTAATTACATTAAAAATTCAAAAGCACCAACACCACAAACACTGTCAAGGGGTCAAATTAGCAGATGCCTCTGCCTACAGCTTCCTGTGTCAGCATCCACCTGTCAGTCAAAGCAGCCATTCTTCTAATAATGCATGGCTTTAAAACTTTAATAAAGTTTAAAAGAGTAGGTCACAAAAGATATACCTGTTCTTGTACCGGGCTGAAAGTTAGACATTTGATTCTCTTTTGAAGCCAGCCTCAAGTGGTCAATCTGGCTTTGACTCATGGACGGGACTCAGGGTGAGTCTAGCTGTCTCAAATAAGCCACAGGTCCACCTTATGTGGTCCAGATGTCAGGTGTGTCATGACATTTGAGCCACATCTGTCCCGCGCAACATTTTCCAGTGCCGTAATGGAGCACTAAGTGCCAAAAGTTGCACAAATGTGTCTGCTAATTCAGTCAGAGGTTCAGATGTTATTCTTGTAGTGGATAATGTAGCCATGAGTCACAAGCCTGAAGCAGAGATGCGGTAGTGTTCCCCAGCACCTGTTAACACACTTGTGTAAAATAAATGGAATACACATTTAATGATTAAATGCTTGTTTATAGGGTGTGAATAGTCCCCTAATTAAAAACACGCTAAGCAGTCCGTTTTAAACCCTTCTGTGCTTAAAATTAAAAACAAAAGCTGGAGTTTATTGCTTAATAAAAGTGGAGATTTGGGAGACTCGTGATTTCACCTACATGTCGGGAAACAGAATTCACAGATATTGCAAATGAACAGTTAATAAATAACATGCTGTAAAAATAATAATTTAAATTTGAATTGATTTTTCTAATTAAACATGCAGGCTATTTTATTTTCGTCGTTGTGTCACACAAGGTTCAACTTTGTATTTGAGTTACATCGACTTAAAGGCTGCTGTTTCATACATCAACCTCAGAAACATGACAATACGCCATGAAAACACACTCCCACATGTACCCAGCAAGTCTCAGGTACCCAGACCGAAGCCGCCAGCTCTCCTTTTAGTCTCCATAGCAATGTCAATATCCCTTTTATCTTCAGGCCTCAAAGGCTGACCAGATTTCATGATGTGGCTGCTTTATTGAGCCTGATCTACTTTTCTTGCCCCCTTCACCATTCAGTCAGCGTCTGTCTGTGTGGTTCTGGCCCATGGCTGTGAGCTCGACTGGGTAATTTAGTTTAGAGCTGAGCAGGAACATCTGTTGTACAAAGCTTCAGCTCCTTCCGTTCCTCAGGCCTCATGATGGCAAGTGAGGTCAGTGGTTGGTTTGCTGCTGCATAACAGGACCATCAAACCTGCAAGTTACCACCCTGAGTCCAAATCCTCTCAAGAATAATCTCAGAGATGAGAGAGTGACAGTTCTTTGAAATGCACGGTCTAAATGTATGAAGTCATGTAGGATTTATTGTTCGACTGACTGAATATGTTTTATTGGCTTCATATGTGCAGTAGACAATGTGTTTCATTCAGTTAGCCCTCATACTCAGAACAGAACTATTATGTGAATACAGAGCATGTACAGTTAAAAACATGAGGAAAATGTTTTTCATATATTAGGGATATAGGTCAGTAAAAAATGAATATACTTGTCTATGAGTAAAAATAGGATGGCAACTTCCTAGGAAAAATCGGTGGTTATCCCGTGATTGCACTGAATTTTTTTGCAGTCAGCAACCGATTGCAGGTAGTTGCGGCAACCAACTGGTCACCCAGAGGTTGAGCATGCAACACCCTCTATCCCTGGGTGCAAGGCGACTGCATAGGCGGCCTGGTAGGAGGCAATCTGTCTCCAAACAATCGCAGTCCAATTTGGACTGACTGCAATCACTCTCACATAGATTGGCGAAGGTTTCCAATAAACAGATTGCCAACTTGCTGCAATCAATCTGAGTCACAAACAGAAATTCTGTTTAAATCCATGAGGTTCTGTCTGGACTCTGAATCCACATTTCTTTTTTTTCTGTGTATGTAGTTGCAACAGAGTTGCAATTTTTGCAGATTTATCACACTTAATATTATCACAAACAGACTGCACGTAATTGCTACCTTGAGTCCATTCAATTGCAAACTGACAGCAGACTGATACCAGACTGACTCCGTCTTATTGCTATTTTATCGCTATCTTGATGGACCAAAGTCACTTTGAGGACAGCAACTGACTGCGAATGGTCGCAGACCTGGTCCCCCTCTTCAAAGCAACTATTTCAAAGGCAATAAGATCACAAGTTCATTGCACGCTGTTGCAATTATTTTGGTTGTGTTGCAGTCTCAAACCACTGTTTTCCTTAGTGTGACCGTAGCATGCCAGCCCCATCCTGTAGTCCTAGTGCACATGTGTATGAGTATCATTTAGTTGCAGTTCAGGGTTTACATCATGACTTGGTTTGGTTTCACTGGGGATTTTGTGCTGGATTATTTGGCACTCTCTGAATGTCTTTACTATAAGGGTGCCAGTCAAAAAGAAAAATTGTGGGCAAGCGGTCTACATCCTGTTCTGTGACTGACCTCTGACCGTGCTATAGAGATCTTTTAAACACATCACACGCATTTAAATTGAGTTTGCAAAGTGTCTATTCAGAGAATGGCTGTTCTTTGTTTGGTGACTGTCATTTTAGTACTAAGGTATAGGTTTTTTACCCATTATAGAGGTAGAATTCCTAACACGGGCTGTATTTGTTAATGTAAGGAAGGTTTCTACTGTGATGGTGAGAACAGACGAGCTAAAATTGAATGGAAATGCTCCCTTTCTGTCACTCTGTGCTCTGCATCATAGTGCGACATGAACTATGAATGAATGAAATGTAAAGTGGTGTATTCTTTATACAAAAAATGCTACTAAGAGTCACCATTGAGAACCCTAGCCCTAAAATATTCATTCTAATCAAATGCCATTGGGATCATATAGATACAAGTCTCACTTCTAACCCATCATATATGAACTTTTGTTAAGGACACCTTAGTGTCACAGTTAAATGTATTGGGTGCTGTTAATCAACAATTTTCGGTGTGCAGAGTTAATATTGTAACAGAGCGTACTGTCACCCAAACCATAATCTTTACCTAAACCAAACCAAACAGCATGACAGCAAAAGTAAGCAGTGTGTTCAAGAACAGCTACACAAAGCTCCTAAACACGAACAACGTCCTGCTTGTGATTTGCACCACTAATTGAGTCTGAGGGATCTTTGCAAGGTTCTTATCTCAGCCTCATATGCCGTAGAATAACACAAACGGTGTCTTTTGGCATCAGTGCTTTCCTACACTGGCTGCAGCAATATTAGATGGTGAGAGAGAACGGTCTCCTGACCACAGTTTGTGTGCCATTTGGAAACTTTGTGTTTTGCATTTTGTTTTTTACTTGGTTAGGTTTAAGATAAGATTAGGATTAAGTTATGTCCCTTCACACTGTTAACCAGTACTTATCCAGTGCTTTAAATGTGATACCAAATGGGCTTTTGCAGGCATCTACATATAACGAGTTGGGAGACAGACTTGTTTTATTGTTGCTATAAACAGTATTCTACGGCACTTAAACCAAAGGACACCTTGTGTGTATCTATGAGATACCACCGGCTTTGACACAACGGCAGTATTTAACCCTCTAGGAAAGAAAACAGACTGGATAGTCCTGTGCCACCATGTAGCTCACATTCAAGGCTTTGAAATATTTTTGGATGGACGTTATTGGATGGATTACTCTGTAGTTCACACAAACTGATGATGAGGAGGAATCATCATCAAGTCAGTATTTATCAAATTCTGCTGCATTACAGCTGAAACTTTGACCAGAGTTATTATAGTTTTATATTTTCTTATTAGTTTTTATTTTTATTTCGTTTTGAATTTTTGTTTTTAATTCAGTTTAGTTTCAGGTAGTTTCCAGAGTGGATTTGCTTGTTTCAGCTTAGTTTTTATTGTTTGAAAATGTTTAGTTTTAGTTTAGTTTCAGTGTCAGTTTTAGTCTTTTTAAGTATTATTGTATTTAGGGCAGATGCCAGAGGCAAGATTTTGAAAAATCAGTATAGATATTACAATATAAACACAGAACTCAGTGAAATCAGTTGATTCACAGTCTTGTAGACATCCAAAGTCTCAATGAACATGTCCATTGAAGCCTCATCAAGGAAGTTGTAATAACATATTTTACCAAATTAACAAATACTGAAACTAAGGATATTTCCTCTATATTTTTATTTTATTTTAGTTAGTGTTCCAAGTTCACAAAATGGCTTCAGTTAGTTTTAATTTTTTTCAAAAGTATAGTTTAGATTTTTATTTTAGTGAACTAAAATCTTTTTTTTCACATCTAGTTTTAGTTTTTAGTTTAGTTTTAGTTAACTATAATAACCTTGCTAACCTCATCTTCACTGACTGTGTTGCAGCTTTCCACAAAGCCACTGTTTCGTGGGCCCTCCTTCACTCTGTGTTCATGTTTTGGGCAGCACCCATCTTCTTCATTTTGACCCAAACCACACTCCTCTGAAGTTTCGTGTTTGTTGCCGTCAGCACTGCTGAAACAGTTCCCAGAGCTTTTTGACAGCTGTAGGGCTTTTTTGGCTTTGCAGGTTTCTCCTAGTGGTACAGGACCATCTCATCTCACTGTGCCACACATGCATTGCCACTCTGACATCTGCAAGCTCAGAGCGCATGCTTCTCCTGTTTTTTCTGTTTAATGGTGGTCTGCAGACAGCTTGTGGCTGCAGTGCTGCCATCTTCTGGTGATGTTCACACATTACATCTTATTAGACACCAGTAAAGAGAAGAAGTTACATTTTCAAAATAATTGTTGCATAAACTATTCTTTTTTTTCCCCAAAAAATGGGAAATCGTATGGTCATCCGTAGAACCTTCTGCAGTAGCTGTCTGGGGAACTACATTTTTCCATAATTATACACACACACACACACACACACACACACACACACACACAGAAAGGTTAATCCCACAAGTGATGGAACGCTGTGCATGAATGTCAGGAGGAAAGTAAAGATGGACTCAGTGACTGGCATCATTGTTTAGAGAAAATCTGAGCTTTTCCTGTCTTTACCTTCATCAGAGTGGAGATTAGGCTTCTCCCTGTCAAATGGCTGCAGGTCTTAAAACAGTTGGAGCTGTCTTTACTGATTATTATGTGATGGTGTGTGTCTCCAGCAGCTCCAGCGCAGTGTGACACATCTCCATGAGCTGCTCATTTCCCTGCAGGTACCACGCACACCTGTTTCCAGTCACCTGTTTACAGAGAGATTATACTCAGGCTGTGTTTCCACTTTACTTTGACCATCTGCTCCTGTCTCCAGGCTGTGGTCATCCAACAGGACTCATTCATTGAGGACCAGAGGCAGGCCCTGAATAGCCAGCTCACCACCAGCTCTACCAGACACTCCTCCTCCTCCTCCTCACTCTCATCCTCATCTAGCTCCCGCCCCTCCTCCCTGATTGAGCAGGAGAAGCACAGGAGTCTGGAGAGACAGCGGCAGGGGGTGGCCAGCCTGCAGGTTTACTCTCATTGATGCTGCTTTCACATTATGAATCATGGCTGTAGCGAGCTCATCCTTCCATTTTGATTACATCATTCAATAGAATTCATACCCGTAAACAGAACTTCCCGAGTTCAGTCTATATGATACTGACTCAACTTTGTGGTTTGTTTTAGAAACAGCAGGCTGCACATCAAGAAGAAAAGAGGAAACGAGGGAAAGAGTGGGAACTGAAAGAGAAAGCTCTGGCAGAATGGGAGGAGAGGCTGAAGGAGGAAGAGGAGGGGACGAGGGGGAGGCGTCAGGAGCTGATAGAAGAGACGCAGATGTTGCAGAGAAACAAAGAAGAGTACCAGAGAGAAGTGGAGTGGCTGAGGGAGGCACAGAGGAGGCTGGAGAGAGACGAGGAGGCTCTGAGGAGAGACGCTCAGAGAGCGGACATAAAGACAGACCAGGTAGTCCATGTAGGATGCTGGCAGGCACCATGACTCTGGATTCACACACACACACACACACTTCACTAGTCAGAGCTACAAACAGCTGTTTGTCTTCATGAGTCTGTCATATTTCCCATGCAGTGAGGGATTATTGGTGAAAACTTTCAGTTTGATTACTATGATTACTAAATGAGCAGTTTGCTTAATATGCTGATTTTAGTTGATTTCATGTTATAACTTCAGATAGAAGCCATAGTTACATAGTTAAATAGGTACAACAATACAGTCATGGCAAAAAGAAAGTCCATCCTCTTTCAGTTCTAAGGTTTTACCTATCAGGACATAAAAAAATCTTCTGCTCCTCAGCAGATCTTAAAATTATGTAAATACAACCTTAGATGAACTCCAGAACATGACATATTACTCTGAGTCATTATTTATTGAACAAAAATTACACCAAAATGCAGAAGCAGTGTGTGAAAAACCATCAAAGTCCACCCTTACTGCTTCTATAGGAATTAAGAAGGTAAATATCAGCCAGGTGCTGCTAATCAAATGTACTAGATTAACTGATCATCAGCAGGTGTGAGCACCAGGGGGAGTTCATTTAATAAAAAAAAATAAAAAAATAATTAACAAAATCTAACTCAGGAGCAGGTGCAGGGAATTGTACCTGCTGTAACATTTTGTGCACTGATCGTAGTCAATTATTTTCCCATGTCTGTTTTCTCACTCCGTACTGAATCTTGGAGAGTGGAAATTTAACATGCTGACTCACAGAGCCACAGCAGAGCTGTTAAAGGGGAATACATTTGGCTGAAATGAACTGAAGATATCTTTATTATTTCTCACATCTCTGTGCATTATTCAATCATTTTCTCCAGTCAGAGCAGCTTGAGGGGTACCAATGGACTCCCTCCACAACCTCAGAAGACTCCTTAAGGTTCCACAGCACTGAGTCTCTGGATCTGGATTCAAAAGATGCAGCAAAACAACCAAAAGAGGTAAGAATAAAGTCCTCCTTTTAAAACCAGTTTAGGAAGCTGCTGTATAAGTCCTGGAATGACTGACTTTCTGGATGTACCTCAGGTGGAGCTCTCATCCTCCGCCCCAACCAAAGAACCTTTCCTCCGCATTGGATCCAAGAGGATGGGCAAAAACTTCAACCCCTTCTCCTCTGCTTCCTCCTCCAAGGCTCAGGGAGCAGAGAAAGAGTCCCAGCTCCCCTCTAGGCTACTTCAACTGGCCAAGTCCAAAGAGAAGAAAGACAAAAAGAAGAAGAAAGGGAAAGGAGAGGAGACACACACAGGTGCAGTGAAAACAGTCCATCCTGACATTAGTGCTGCCTTCACCGTGAATCTATCAGTAATTTAGAGAAAGAATCTCTTTCATGCACTGCTATGCTGCTGTTAGCTGAATGATTCGTTTGTGTCTCTTTAGAAAACAAAGTTGCAGTGATGTTGGATTCTCCAAATGACAGTGACATCTTCTTCTGCTGAGAATCTGAACAATGTACATGTGAACTACTAACCCACCTGACCCACATGACTGGCCAGCGCAGCAAACATCACCTGCAGTGTGTCTGCTCTGTCTGTCTGCTGGGATACAAAATGGTGTCAGGTTGGCCCCTGGACTCTGTCCCAGCCTCTGTCACACAGACTGCACCATCAAAGGTGCGAGGTCAGTTACCCGAAGGCTTTCCCAAGAAAACAAAGGTAACAAGCTCCTCTGAGACACCTCATGCACAACTGTACTCAAAAAGCATAGTAAGACTGCCCCACCCAACCTCCATCAGTTAGAGATGTGGTGAATGCCAAGGTGGAAAAGCCTAACTTTGAACCAATGAACCAGTAAGAAGTAGTATTTCTTTTACGTGTTGCTGATGCTAACTTTGTACTGCTAACTCCTGATTTTCAGGAAAAAAAACATTTACAGTGTGTGTCCCAAATGTGGGCCTCCTCTTCCTCGAGATTTCAAACACAGCAGACATGGTACATGCAACAGTTAGTAACCCTGGATGACACCACTATTCCTCAGTGTCCACACTGTGCACTGAGCTCAGTGTAGTACATCAAGACCACAGACACGGATTCAGTCAGTCAGTGTCATGTCAGTCAGCAGAGAGGAGGATGAATGTGTGGGGGAAAAGGTTGTTTCTCAAACCCTCGAGTCCTTGACGGTTGCACATTAGAGTCTGAAACTTTAAACTGGATCCATTTAAACATTAAAGCTTACTGTCCCACACCCTGATAAAGGAGATGTGGAAATCACTTTAGTTTGTCTGCACATCAAATTGAAATGAATCTGATTGGTTGAACAGGTATTCTTGGTGTGTGTTCTGTGTTCTAGTAGCTGTAATTCCAGCAGAGTAAAAGAGACTCAGCAGCAGATTATAATCAAGTATAACAACATTTAGACATTTTCTGCATCACTAAAAGAATACATGCACATCCCAGTGACAATGCGCCGCACAGTTTGTGCTTCATTCAGTGGTTTTAGTAAAGTACAGCTTAACAGCTTGCACATATAAAACATATTCCCCCAGCAGAGAGTCTGTATCACACTTATAACATGCTGTGAATAAAAGACTCAGTGAAAACGTGGCACTTCCAGCTGATTTTAAATTGAAGCTCTGAGCATACCCTGCTCCCGACCAGGTTATGTGTTCAGCATGTTACCATGGTGATTTAGCAGGTAAAAAGAGAGACGCTTTGGTGACACCTAAAACTCTGACTTTAAGATCAACATAGCTCGCCAAGCCATTAATCTCACTTTGTATTACAGCCCTCAGGTCCCTGAGAGAAGTCTTAGTTAATGGCAAACAAAGCATTCCCCATCAGAACCGCAGCACTCGGCAGTTCTGTGCTAGCAGGGTTTGGTCAGAGTTCAGTAATAATGAATGCAGACTTTTAATGGACAGATAATGATGTGATGGGATAATGTCAGTTTATTGATCTACAATTTTCAACATGGAAGATTAGCAGGTTAAGGTGAAAAACTCACTGAGTGATGAGCAGTTTTGTCAGTTCATTGACCTCAAACATCAGCTGACACAACGAACTCACCTCACGCTCCAGTTAGCAGCTCAAACACATCATACGTGTTTCATCTGCAAACTGAGTTCACTCAGTCCTCAAAGTGAATTTCTGTTAAAAATGAAATGTACATTATACAGAACTGACCATGCACTGTATGTCTGTGTAGCATACTTCCTGCTCATTTCATTGGTCTGTCATTTCTCCCCGAGCTATTATTTCAGACCCAGCAACAGAGTGACAATTTAAAGTGTGTACTAGAGTCAAAAGAAGAACAATCCTAATTTAACTGTACTCAAGAGAAGCTCAAGTGTAAATCTGACTTAGTATTTCAATAGAAATATTTGGAGTTCAGATAAATGTGTAAAGTGTAATTGGACAGATGGCCCATAAACCTGGTCATGAGTGAAATCAGAGGAAAACAGACATATATATCAGATATTTGAATACTACATACCTCTGCATTGTATTCTAAACCATAACCCTTGTTCCAAATCCCTTCTATTACATGCTTTTTTTTCCTTCACTCACTCCATCTCCAGGCCCCACTGGTGTTCATAACACTCCAACATACAGTGGACACCCCAAGACTCGAATTCCTCCCCTGTGACCCATCCACAATAATGACTCAGACTTATCTGATGAATAATATTTCAGACACGTTTCTGCTGAGAGAATCAGATTTGTAGAGAAACTAAAATCACTGCAGCCCATCTCTGATACAGTGCTTTACTTACTGCTGCACTCACTTGTTATGTTTAGTGTACATAGAGCTTATTGTTCCTGTTCTTTTTTCTAAAAGTTCTAAAAGCCCAAATAGAAAAATTTGATCTGATTAGATTCTGCTGTGCATTCCTCCTGCACACGCCCTCATCTCATTACATCTCTTAGCTGACCTGCTTGTCTTTGGAGAGTTGGATTTTAACACAAACTCTTATTGAACAGCAACACAATAATGGTACCTACTGCACTGCACAGATAACAGATACCCATTTCCAGCAGGCTGGTCAAACATGCCAGAGAGATGACAGAAATAAGTGCATTAAATATTCATCACTTGTGCTCGTGTTTTTCAGCAGCATTATGTTTCCAGATGACTGGATTCTTTCCCATCGCATCACATGGGGAGGCTTGGTCAGGGCCCCTTGGCATATATATGTTATGTACCCTGTAGTGTCATATTTCAATAGGCGAGTTAAATGCAGTGAAAGTGTGTATTTTAACCCAGCTCTCACCAAGTAGTTTTGGTGCCTAAATCTAACCAAACAGCAGAAGTGATGCCAAAAGTTAACGAATAAAACAAATGATGGAAGTAAAGTGACATTCCTCTGTGTCACACTTTCAAACAAGTAACAATCCTGTGCGTTGCTGGAGTGTTTGCTCTTCTTGTGGCTCGTGTGTCATGGCACAGATGCCAAAGGACATCTTAGGCTTTGATAAAGCAGCAGTATTTGATGCTCAGGGAATGAGAGCAGACTGGACATGCATGCATGATGAGAGAGTAAAGAAGCATTTCTGCCTGATCTCCATACATTTGTCTTCCTTTCAATGGTTAAAAACATACTAGGAATAAAGTTTTAAAAAAGGATTAATTTTGTAATTGGACAGAAAGACCTGTAGGTTTAGTGAGCAGTGGGTAAATTGTTGCCTAATGGATTGGAAACCCTTAAAAAGTTGTTAGATAATAAACCCTACTAATACATTAGTTGTGTTTTTGTCTTGAATGGCATAAATAATTTTAAAAACATGTTTCACAATTAACTTGTTTACACACACACACAAGCAAAGTAATATGAACAAAGTAAGATTTTTTAGTGGAGCAGACACTCTTCCAGGATGAGGTGATCCCCAAAGTCACGCCGGCCCCCCTCACAGCTGTACAGTGTACAGTGTTCACCATTTGGATCCCTCAAACAGAATCAGTCACAAAAACAACGTCCAAATTGTTCCTCTGCACTAAAATGTTTCTGAAACCATTAAAAATGAAAGTATTCTCACCTTAGGCCTCACCATCTTTTTCACTGTGTGTGAGATCTTTTTGAACTAAAGACAAAAGGTACAAAGTTGATCTTTTTTGTTTTATTTAGAAAGAAAAAAGTGGTGGCAAAGCAGCACATTTTGTAAATATGTTTTATGTAGAAATTTAAACTGAGAAACAAGAAAGCTTTATTTGTCTGTCTTCTTCCTGATTTGGAAATGTACAGTAATTTTCCCTCTTTAATAAATAACTGTTATTGTCATGTGATGCATGGTGTGTTTTTTCTTTTTTTAATGTGGGGAGGAAATATGCTAACTGAGGGGTATGGGGTGAAAGGGGAGAGAAGAGTGAAAGCCTGCTGGTATCCTGCATTGTTCAGTTCACTGCACAAAACTGGTGAATTTCCCTTTTCTCACAGGAGCACGTGGTGCTTTCATTGAAGAACCCTGTTTCCAGGAAAGTTGGGATGCTGTGTAACATGTAAATGAACTGGAATGATTTGTAAACCCATTAACTGAATAAGACGACTTTGAGTGAAAAAGGATTTTTTTTTTTTTTTAAATAATACACTGCTGGATATCTATACTGATATGGACTGGGTAATGTGTTAGGACCGAAAAGATGCCACATCGTTTGATGGAAGTGAAAATGATCAACCTACAGAGGGCTGAATTCAAAGACACCCTGAAAATCAAAGTGAAAAAATGACGCAGCAGGCTAGTCCATTTTGCTGAAATTTCATTGCAGCAACTCAAAATGGTACTCAGTAGTTTGTATGGCCCCCACATGCTTGTATGCATGCCTGACAACGTTAGGGCATGCTCCTAATGAGATGACGGATGGTGACCTGGGGGATCTCTTCCCTTAATTGACTCTATGCTTTACTCTGATTAAAAAGTGTTCCTTTAATTTTTTTGAGCAGTGTATTAAAAAAGATACTACGCACATCAATGCAGTGAAACTATCCATCCATGGATGCCCGTCCCAGGAAGGGTACACCCTGGACAGGTTGCCAGCCCGTCGTAGGGCCCAGTGAAACTATGCAATTCATTATTTAGTCCATTCAGCACTACTACATTTCTAAACTCCCCCTAAACTCATTTAAAAATCTGACTAACATAAATGTATCTCGAAAAATGTCATCATTTTTTCACTGCCATTCCTAAAAATATATTTTTTTCTGAACTTTATAATTATACTTTACATCTTGCAAAAAAGCTACAATGTAAAGATAACAATTACTGACTAGTAATAGATGATCAGCTGCACAGTGTCCATTTTTCCAACACTTTCAGTGTCTGATCCTCCATTTTCTGTCAGTAGCAGGCCTGATGAAAATACACACACATACACACAAACACACACACACACACATGTAATACATAATTATTTATTAAGCACGTATTAAATTGAAATGAATCAAATTAAACTAATAAATATATGTATCAGTCTTGGTGCTGTTTTATTTCATTTTTCTACTATTGGGAGATTTACAGATTTTTTAAATTTTATTTATTTATTTTTGATGCTCAGGCAATATTGTTTTTTTTTAAACTGTACTGCCAATAAACGGTTTGGCGTGACATTAAATTCGAATTTGAATTTAATGCAGTACTTTTGTTAAACCCCTTGAATTAAAGCTTCAATCACTTGAAGCACTGAGGTGTTTCCAAGAATACAAATATTGTCATGATTACAGGTTTTTGTGTGAGTTTTGGATTCTTTTTGATTTCATTAGAATTCTAGTCATGCTGCTCTTCAGTTCTTGTTGTAGTTTTGGAATATGATTCCTCACTTGGTGTGGACTGTGGTAAGGTATCACTTCCTGTTCCTGTTGCATCACCTGCAAATTTATATTCATATCATTCACTCATTGTGTCTTTAGGGATTAGCTTAGCTCGTAGCCGAATCACTGTCAGCATGGCTTTTCCTGTCTCACCGCTTTCCTGCTCTGTGTGTCAAATGTTTAGCTATTCCTCGGCTTCCTTTATTAATAATGATACTTGTAATAAATGTAGCCAGTTTGTAGCTTTAGAGGCCAGGCTCAATGAATTGGAGACTCGACTCCGCACCACTGAAAATCCTGTAGCTAGCCAGGCCCCTGTAGCCGGTGCGGGCAAAGGTAGCTTAGCTCCAACTAGCTCTATCCCAGCAGGCCCCGAGCAGCCAGGGAATCAGGTCGGCTGGATGACGGTGAGCAGGAAGCGTAGTTAGAAACAGAAGCCCCCGGTACACCACCAACCCGTTCACGTTTCAAATCGATTTTCTCCACTCAGCGATACACCCGCTGAGGAAAAAAACTCTGGTTATTGGTGACTCTATTCTCAGAAACGTGAAGCTAGTGACTCCAGCGACCATAGTCGATTGTATTCCAAGGGCCAGAGCAGGCGACATTGAAGGAAAATTAAAACTGCTGGCTAAGGATAAACGTAGGTTTGGTAAGATTGTAATTTATGTCGGCAGTGA
>VUQI01061499.1:10057-22540 GCA_015106735.1 Paratilapia polleni
CATGGTATATACTTTTAACACTTAAAAAAAAAAAAAAAAAAAAAAAAAAAACAAAAAAAAAAAAAAAAAAAAAAAAAAAAAAGGAAAAAAAAAAAAAAAAAAAAAAAAAAAAAAAAAAAAAAACTAACAAAAAAGCAAAGTGCAAAACACTTGGCAACTTAGGGCACCACCCCCCTTCCAACCTCCTGGTGCAGACTTCGTATGTGACCATTATTTCTAAATGGCTGATACTTCCCCAAAGGACATCTTGTGTGTAATGAGGAGATGCAGGAGGCATCTGACAAAATGACATATTACGCACTGCATGGGAACACACTGGTATTGTCAAATACGAATCTCATTGTGATCTATCCAATAGTGAAAAAGAGATTTCAGCCTGGACCACAGCAGTGGGCTAACAAGCTGATAAACACTACCATTCACAGTCACTGTATTAGTCTGATTTGAAAAGAATGGCAGCTAGTAGGAGCATTATTTTTTTTTCTCTGTATTATTTCAGTAATATTCCTTGTTGTGTTGTCTCAGAACTAACTGTGTCTTGTAGGTTTGTGTAACAAGAACATTACTTCTAGAGCTTGGAAGGAACATTTTGGGATTTAGGTAAGACTGTGGGTGTCTGGCTCTCTGGATGGCTGGGTGACTGGCTGGGTGACTAGCTGTGTGTGTGCTCTTGTTGTGTTTCCGCTCAGAGCCGATTATGGTAATAAGACCATCATGGGATTTGGAATATGGAGAGAGGATACAGTTGCAGTGAGCTGAGCCGCATTGCTGCTGGTTTCAGAGGGGATTTATGCGTCTGTACGCTTTCAGGATGAAGGAAGGAGCTGTGTGTGTGTTTGTGGATTTTCTTTCAGCTTTCACTCCATCTTACTACACTGTCCTCTTGTTTTGATCTTCAAACTGCCACCCATCTTTAAGTGTTTCTGCTTCCCTTCACGATTTTGCCATTTTCTTTTATTCACTCTCCACTCAAGATGACTCATCATTCTTTCCATCTCCTCTCATCATGCTGCCTCATTAGCCTTCATCTTGCATCCCTTGCCTCCTGAAATGCTGTCTTTCACCTCTTCACATATTCCCCATCCCTCCACTGCATTTTCTCTTTCTCTTCATCATCCCTTTGGCTATATTACTCCCCTCAGCTTACATCTGTCCACTGCAGGATTTCAGATGTGGATTTCAGTGAGCAGAACTGGGAGTGAGGGAGAAGGAGGAGGGGAGGAATGCCAGAGGAGAGGAAGAGGAAGGATGGCTGAGTGGAGAGCAGAGGATTCATTGGAGAAGTCCAGTGCCAGATGAGACATGGTGGGGGAAGTTTGGAGGGCTTTGCCCAATATTGCCAGATATCAAACATGTTTCAGATGCTCATTACCCATGAATGGGTAGTTTTTTTCTCTCTTTATCTCTTTTCTCTCTCTCTCACACACAGACCCACAAGGACACATTTGAACAAACATCTGTGTTACTACAGCTCTCGTAGATGTCCTCACACCCATTTTGCCTGAGTCGAGTGGTAGAAACAGTACAGTATGTTCTGTTCAAGTGATACTGCGTGAAGAGAGTGCGTTTCCAAAAGTCAGCATCTTCTCATCTTCACATGGAGACTGCAAAGACATCAAAGCCTGGCACTGTGTCTATACAGGCTGTAAAGCAAGAAAAACAGCAGCTTCAGTGACTACACATGACACATTTAGACACATTATTGTGTAGGTGACTCATATTTTGACACTTACAGCCCAAGAAAATAGCCAGGTTGTGTGCATGGCATGAAAAGAAAAAGGGATGGAAAAAGTCGATGTTCTAATGGTTTTATTGATTGGGCTAGAAGTCTTATCAGACACTGGTACTTTGAGCTAAATGCAAAATGGCCATAAATTCTAAAAATTGCAATGTGACCATGCTGTTATTTAGCAAGTAAATGTCTGCAGTGTTTACTATTATTGTGTTTTAATTGGCAATATACAAGCTGAGTGTGACTGAATATCATTCATTTTTGGAAGTACAGCACTTTGCAGGTTTAGATCCTCATCCTTCATCCAGGATCATCAGGTAGGCATATGATCTGATTCTTTCATTCTGCAGCAGGACAATGAGCACAAACATGAAAAGTAACTACTTTCAATGACAAGAAGGAGTCCTTCAGCATGGTGGTTTGACTTCTACAGAACACTGATCTTAATGTCAGGGAGTCATTCTAGCATAGCAGTTCTGAAACGTTTTCTTCTCCAAGTGTTTAAAGCTGATCCAAATAGTAACAAGTGAAGGTGGAATGAAAAAAAAGGGTGTAGACGCAGCAAAAGGGGACAATGATGGGCACTATTAGACAGTTTGTACTCTCTGCATTCACCTTTACCTCTACATACCTGGCCAATTCCTAGTGATGTTTCTCTGCCTGTCATCCATCCATTTTCTTCTGCTTATTAAGCATTGATAGTAGCAGACTAAGCACGGTATTCATGCCATCCTACTCCCTTCAGTGTTTTCCAGTTCCTCCTGGGGCATCCCGAGACACTGCCAGGCCAAATGAGATGCATAATCCCTCCAGTGAGTTCTCGGTCTACCCCAGGGAGTGCTGGATTTACATAAGGGAGTTCTGGGTCTACCTCTGGGACTTGAAAACTAAAAATGCATGGAGAGAGGGGATTTCAGACACTTGTGTTTCCTTGTCCACATTTTCAGATTTATTCACTTTCAGAATTAGCCAGCTGTGTGAAGACAGACTTAGAATGATTGCTGTTTTATATTCATGCATCCACACAGCCATGGAAAGAGGAGGTCAACATTTTGTAAAAAGTGGCATTTCGAAAAGCTCACTTGCATTTTCATCCTCCTTTCTTCTATCTACTTATCCACTCTTCTTCCAGTCATGGCTATTTCTCCTTCGCTTTTCTTTTCTTCAAGACTCAAAAGTGAAATTATTCCAATCATCTTCTTTGCTCCAAAATCTCTCTTCTATTTTCACTTCATCCTCTGCTTGCTTTCACACAAATCCAGAAAAATCCCTTACATGTAGGTCTATTATGATGTCTCGCCACTTTCTTTACATCCTCGCTGGATTCAGCTGAAATGGAAAAGTGAGCAATGGGAGTCCTAGTCATGTATATAATATGGAAATAACAGCAGAGCTATGTGGAGGTCATTATGGGCTCAGCTGGCAGGCTGGATCCATTGCTCAGGGATTTCAGAGGAAATACCTGAGTGAATAAGATTTAATTTCCTATATTGTTGCTTTGTAATTTGAGGTATTGTGTTATTTTTGTGGACAGAATTTTGAAATAGTCAACAGAACCTATCAATTTTAAAGGTCAGATACTATGATTGTAAGTTTTAATCTTGCAGGTTATATACTGAATAAGTTAGCTAATGTTATCTTTGTCACTTGCTTTATTTGGCTATTAAAAATTTGGAGCCAGGGGGGTAAATATTAGTATCAACAAATCTATGTGAAAAGTAGTTTGTGTGGTGCAGCTTGGTTTAATTTAGTCATGTCTAAACCTGCACTTAGTAAACACATAATCCCATCTAAAGCTACAACTTCATAATTGATTGCACAAATGAGATGTAATGTATTAATTTGTGAGCTTTAGAAGCGCTGGTAGGCAGATTTGACTACCTTTGGAGAGAACCAGTTGCCCATATTTTGAGTCTTTGTCATGGTCCCTGGGTTTTGTGGTGTTTCTGAGTTTTAGATTCCTATTTTGATTTCAAAATTATTTTAGTCCATAGACAGTATAAAAGATGTACGTAGCTTATGGGCCTGAAAAGTCAAACCAAAGCAGAAGTGCCTTAAACCTTCATTTTTAGTGGCCACCAGGAGGCGATACCTGTGGTTGCAAACAGACTTCTGGTCCGATCTATGGGAAAATGACCCTCTGGCCGGACCTCTCTAAGTACCGTGAGTCTCTTTTTGGGTCCTATTGAATAAAACATTGAGTCCCTTTTGTAAATTTTGGTGATTCACTCAGAAAGGAGGATTATCCAAGGTGTGCTCAATGGGTAATGACTTGTGACGCAGTCAGATCCACCGCTTGCTCGTCACATCAGGTTTCAAAACACCAAGATGGCGATGGTGAAAACGTTCATCTCACGGTTTCATATATGTCACCAATGGGCGACATCATGGTCCATCCCACTTTTATACCATATATGTTCTAGTCATGATAAGCTCCAGTTCTTGTGGCATTTTTGGATTCTGGTTCTTGTTTTGATTTCACTGTCATTCCAGTGATTCTGAGTTTCACTTTTTGTAAAAATTATTGAGTTCTGGTTGCTGTTTTCAATTATCTTATTATTCTAGTCACGCTGGTGTTTCCCTGTCTGTGTTCCACTGTGTCTGTCACTTTCTTTATTCTTTTTGTGTCAGTGTTATTTGTCTGTTGGTTGTTTCCTGTTTTACTTTGAAGGTTAGTTTCTTTTGTGTCTCATTCTAGTTTTACTTCCTGCTTTTCCCCTCATTTGTCACTGTCTGCTCCTCCCTGACCGTTTTCACCTGGTTCCTCCCGTCTTCGGCCTTCACCTGTGTCCCGTTTCTGTGTAATCCATGTATGGTCCTGTCTCTCCCTTTGTCAGATCCTACTGTTACCTCCCTGAGTGTTTTCTGTGTGTTTATTTTCTCACTCTGCCAGCTCTGGATTTGTACTTATGTTGCACTTTTTGGATTTTTGTATACTTGGACTTTTGTTTCGCCAGTGACGTCGCCTGCACCAAGTGGGTCCTCTCCTCACATTTCATGACAGTTGTTATACTCAGCTAAATTAACCTGCAGCTGGGTGTAACGATATATTTGACTGATATAACTGTACCTAAGCATTTTCTCAAAATGTTACTTTTGCTTTATTGAAAGTCAACATTATTTTTTGGCAAATGTATTTCTTTCCCTTTCTTTTCAATTCTTCCCTACCCTTGACCCTTGATGAATGATCTAGAGGCTGATATGTAATTTTGCTAAAGAGTGATATCGGTGTTGATCCCAAAAATCCTGTACCTGTCGGGCTGTACAAAAAATCCAACAAAGTAGTGTGAATACTGTGTTTATTACAGTTATTGTTTGCTGCTGCATCCTCTAATGTTGTTGATTTTTCTGCCTTCTTTCCTTCTGCCTCATGTCATGCTTTCTCATCTCTCTCTAAATGAGAGTTTTTTTATTACCAAAATTAAACTGTCTTCATACCGCAGCACTTTTGTCACACATTATTTTAAAGAGTCATTATAATTTGATTGTGATGAGAGTGTTTTGATTGCGCTGCAGGGTCCTCCTCGGTACATCTCCATGCATCTGTCTCTCCCGCTTTCCTTCTGACATACAGTCTACACAATTTACTTTCTGTCTTCTTTATGCTGCAACCATCATAATTTCCCAGACCCCTCTCTGCATAAATTCTCTCTCCCATTTGCTTGCTAATGCGAAGCCCCAGCCTGTACATAATTGTACTCATTTAGGCTTTTCAGAAGCTAAGCTTTCTTCCACCCTTCGATCACTGGAGTGCCTCTGTCTCTTAGAGATTTCATATTTCTGTGTGCTGAAATAATCTACATGTCGACAATGGGGAATGTTTTAGCATGTAAATCATACCCCCTTCTCTGTCTCATAAGCCCCTGCTTACCCTCCTTATTTGCATTACTAACTGCGGCTGAATAAATGTGTGATGAGTGTGTCAGTGGGTTTGTCATTTCAAAGCCATTAGCCAGCCACTAACACAGTGATTGAAAGGGAGATGGAGGCGCTTCAGTCTCCCTCATGCCCTCTGTTGATCTGTTGGTCTGTCTCTCCCTCCATCCTGGTGCTCTTTAGATTCAAAATGTGGTCACTTGAGGTTACATCAGGCATGCTTTTAACAATATTCATTTTCAACAGCAGTTTTTGAGCAGCATTGTAGAGATGACTAAAAAGTGTTTTTACTCTACATGTATCTCAAAACTTCAGCTTTCTGCTGAGCTTTTTTACATCACATTGTTTTAGATAATCCAGTGGGAGCTAAACTACAAAAAGGAGGGAAAAGCAAATCTTTATAGTTCTTTTTGAAAAGTAAAAAAAAAACAAAACAACAGAGTTGGTATAGAGGACTGTATAGAAACCTGTTATTAAAAGCTGCAGTAACTTATTTATTTGTTTTTTTGGCCAGTTGGGAGCGGTAGAGAAAAACTATTAATACAGAACTGGCATATTGTTTCAGTTTTTAGCTATAAACATTTCTGCTGAATGATCTCTGAGTGGTGAAAAAAACTATCAAATGCGATCCAGTAAGACGTTTGCCTATGAGTCTTTTGAGGGTGATTTTCAAAGACATGGACACACCTGATGTTTGGGATGGTATCTTTGCCAGTGGGATCATCACAGGTGCAATAACCATAAAGCATGCTAACAGAGCTTTGATTAGCAGTTAGCATGAGCCCCTGGCCTATCCTTCATTTTGATGTAGAACGACAGGCCTCGATCCTGAACTTATGTCTGAACATGATTTGACTGGCTAGTGGCAGCATTGGAGCATGTGTATAAAAAGATTTGACTGGCTGGTGCCTGCAATGGCACTTGAAAGGCTGAACTTTTCTTAACTCTTCAGCGCTCGCAGCACAAGCAAAGCAAAGCAAAGCAATGGATCCACAATTCAATTCATGACGTCATCTCATTCTAAGTAAATGAAAGGTGAGCGTGCTGAAGCCTGAAAAAAGATGATTTTACACTAAGAGTATTTACTTACCAAATATGCTCTGTTTTCTTTGCTCCAGATCCAACATTCACCTGCGTGTGACCTTTGTTTTGGTCTTCTAAAGCTGGAAAATTTGCTTCTGTACAAATGAATGTAAATGTCTTTGCAAGCCAGTACAAGAAGGATGTTGCTCACAAAGGAACGATCATCTTCACCTCTAAAATCTCAGTTTGCTTGATACAGATAAGGCATTAAGCAACTTTTTCTCTTTTCTTGCAGAGTTTAAGCATACATATGAGAAATTCTGACAGAAAGCTCTTTATAAACTTGATATATTTGCCCTTCTGACTACTAAACCTGCTTTTTGGATATTATACATACAATCAGAATTACCAAACAAATTTAGTTAGTTAAATTACAAAAAGTGAAGCAGAAACTTCTGGGACCTCTGCAGGGCTACCAGGATATATTGTCCTGTGCTCTCTCCTCTCTTTTAAAATTTCCTCCTCCATATGTGTCACTCTCCTCCTTGACTCCTCCACTTTCACCCTCCATCTGTCTGGTCTCTGTCTGCTCTGTGTTTTTCATCATGTCTATAATGCATCTGGGGCCTCCTGGACCCTCAGCACCAGCAGCAAACATCAAACAACTCCCTCCGTCTAATTTCTCTTTACTCTCTTTCTCCTACCTCCCATGTCTTTTTATCTTTCTCTTGTACTTCAGCTGCATGAGGAAATAGTTGTTTTTTTTTTGTTTGTTTTGTTTTTCTATCGGGGTAAATCAGGAACTGTGGCTTCAGCAGCAAAGATTGTCCATTAGTTGTGACCCTGTAGATTTGCCCAAATGAAACCATTGCTATTGAGCTTTAACGCTGGAAATGAAAAATCACAAGATAACACTTTGGGGAAACTTTCAGAGCCAGAAAAGACCACTTAGAGAGACCATTATTATCATAAAGTTGCCAGTCTGGTGATCACCAATAGCATACATTTTACTGATGTCATGGACGGATGACTTTCTAACTGAATTTGTCACCTCTTCTTTTGCAGGCACCAATATGAAGAGATTACTTTCATCTTCATCTCACACTCTTTCTTACTATGTGTGTTCTTTAATGACTTTCCCTGTATCCAAGGACAAAATGCTAACACCCATCACAATGGCAATGATTATTATTGGTTAAATGTGCCAAAATATTGCGTAGATTCATTTTCCCCTTGAAAGTAAATGGCTAACAGATCTGCAGATTGCACATGTAGCCTAAAAATCTTTGATGAAACCTGAAAGTGTCACATAGCATAAAAAACAACTAAAGAAATTTTCCTCAAGTAGAGATAAAACACAAGTGTTAGTGAAGTTTATGTGAAATGGTATGAAAGATTCAGACAAGGTTGCAATTGGAGCATTCTTCCAATTCATTTGTATGAGTAAAGGAAAGTTCTTTAAGGCAGAGGTGGGAAGTAATGAAGTACAAATATTTTGTTACTGTGCTTAAGTAGAATTTTCAGGTATCTGTACTTTACTTGAGTATTTATTTTTCTGGCAACTTTTTACTTTTACTCCCTACATTTTTACACAAATATCTACTTTCTTCTGCTTACATTTTCAAAACAGTCTCGTTCCTTTAGGGTTAACGCATTTAAGGGGAGTTATTATTTCACATCACTGCGCACCTTCCTAACCTCAAACCGAGTTGAACCTAAACAGAGGGAACAATAACACATAAAAATGGCAGAGTGGGAGCTGATGGTCAGCGTCACATTAACAGTAAAGACTCCCATTTTCTTTTCCCAAATAGAAGTCTTTCAGATGCATGAAACAACTAGTTCAGAGTGTGGATATCGGTTCCTCTCTTACTCAGAAGCGCACAGGAATTGTTTACTACCTTTTACTATAAGCTCCAAACTGAGATAAATAAAAGTATGTTGCTTATTACATACAACGAGATGGAAAAAAAAGGCAAAAAACAGGTAATCTATGCATCATTTATAGCACTATACTCAGGGGTTAAAGTGTGCCGGGACATGCAGAATGGTGTTTTTGGTGCAGATGTCCATAACTTGTGGTCCTGGTACTTCAGCATCTAGCTAGCGCTACAAAAGAGGAGCAAGCATAAAGGGAGTACGTTTTTTTTAAGTGGCAGGTAATTTCAAATGTAACATTTCTAACAGCTCAACAAATATCAGCAAACACACAAACTGTTTCTGCGCAGTTTGTCACACAGTGTGTCTGCTAGCTAAAGGTACAGCTGCTGTATTTCCCAGGGAGAGAAAAGAATGAGATAACTTTACTCAGAGATGGAGAAAGATGCAAGAGGAGAGGAAGAAGAGAGACTATCTTTAAAGGCAAGAACTGCTCAGTGACATTTGATAAACTGGAAATTTAAAGCTTACATGTAATGTCATTCAGTTTTTTGAACAGATAGTGGATCTATACATGATGAGATGATGAATCATGTTTTTCATGAAATGTATACAAACCGTTAATCAAAGGCTGTATGAAAATTCTGGGCAGTTTGGTGCAGGCTACACTTTTAGTTTGCAGCACTGTGGTGAAGTTTACAGAGATGTTGGACTGGTGCAGAGTAGCTGTGGTGTTCACAGTGTAACAGGGTACCAGACATCAATTTAAATTTCCTTTATACCAGCTTTACACTGTCGAGGGGTGATGCTTCTGCTTATATCTTGTTGAATTCAGTCACAAAGAGCAGCAGCACAGCTCAGCTGATCACAGCCTGTGCACAAAATCTACCGAAGCTCACAATTATTGTGACATATTTCTAAGTGATGCTTTTCCCCACGCTGCACCGCTACAACCGATCTTAGGGTTCCTACACCTGCTGAATCCGACTTTAACCCCTGACTATACTCATTTTTCTGTTTAAGTGTGGAGGCACAGTCATCCATCTACAATGCAGGCAACAGGAAATAGAGCTAGGTTTTTCATTGCCTTTGTTTTTCTCTGCTTGTGTTCTACATAACAGATGTTCAAGCTGAGTACATTACATTAGAATTTGAAGTTAAGTTGAAATAGTTTGTATTCTCTTAATATTATTTTATTATTATATTAATAATGAGGTTCAGCTAGCTTTGCACAAAATAGCTGGTAGAAATGTCCTTCAAAGATTTACTTACAAATGTGTGCACTTTTGCCAACTCTGCTTTAAGGTGGCATAGAGTAAAATGTATCATGTTCCATTCTATGGTGAATTCAGTGAACTTCACTGCTTGTGAAATGCTAGCATAAAGGTTTTTCCTGTGCAAAGTTAGACTCATGGGCTCATTGCTCAAGCCCAGTCCAGTGTTGCTGTTCTCAGCACATAGACTTTAAATGGCAATGACAACTGGAAGATAGAACTGAGTTTTCTAATCTGGGAGATTTCATTAATATAAAACCTCCATGAATTTAAATTTTGTAATAATAACAACAACAACAAGAAAAGGGTGGCATGGCGGTGTTGTGGTTAGCACTGCTGCCTCACAGCAAGAAGGCTCTGGGTTCAAATCCACTGGCTGTGTGGAGTTTGCATGTTCTCCCCAAGTCTGCGTGGGTTCTCTCCACAGTCCAAAGACATGCATGGGGTTAGGTTAAATGGTGATTCTAAATTAGCCGTAGTGTGTGAATGTTTGTCTGTCTCTATGTGTTAGCCCTGTGATAGACTAGCAACCTGTCCAGGGTGTACCCTGCCTCTTCCTCTATGACAGCTGGGATAGGCTCCAGCTTCCCCGTGATCCTGAATTGGATAAGCGGAAGAAAATGGATGGAATAAAAACTGAACTTTGCATAAATCTCTCTTAATGCATGCATTAAGGTATTAGTCAAGGCTGTTTCCTTTTTCAATATCTTAATGTACTTGCGTGCAAAGCCAGATTCATGAAGAAATGCAGGTGCTCCAAACCACCAGCTGAATAATTTAGCAAGCTGCAGAGAAAAAGATGTATGCTTGCTCTGAAATGTTTTAAATCGGTTTTGGTTTTGCAAGGATGACAACAAGAAACTAAGTGGTTGGTTTGACAGATGCGTGTCTGAACTCCACCTCCAGCAAAGCTACACAAATCTGCAGCCGCTATGGGAAGCATCAAGGAAGCAAATGGGCTACAACCCTGCAAGCTACCAATATGCCTTTTTTTTATGACCTTCTTCTCCCTCTGTCTCCCTAACACCTTTGATCTTGTTCCATTCTCCTGTCATTCCCTTGTTCCTCACCCTCCACACTGTATTTCTCCTGTTTGTCACCTCTCAGATTGTCAGGCTTCAGCTTGGATGCTGGATCTGGCAACGGCCCCATCCCATCATCCCATCTGTTAGAGGGAAGGTGGCTGACAGAGAGATATATAGGTGTGTAAGTGTGTGGGTGGGTGTGTGTATTGTGGTGGTGTCTTGGTGTCACTTTGTTGCCACAGTACATCTAATGTGTCACAGTGCAAAAATGCACTCACGCTTGTGTGTGTGTGTGTGTGTGTGTGTGTGTGAGACACATGGGAACAGACTGCCTGTAGGTTTTCATTCCTGCAGGAGGCCCTCATTGTGGTTTTTATTGTATTTATGTATATGCTAAATATGATGTATCTATCTATGTACATAGTTAAGTATGATTGAAGGTGTAGGAGCTGCATTCATAGGCACACCTGCCCAGAATATACTGTAGACATCATATACACGAGGGAATAAATAAATATGTGTGAAGTCTGAGTTTTTGAAACAGGGACTGAAGGTGTGAAAAGTGAGAGTGCAAAGTTGCTTCTTCCATTATATAACTTTACGTCTTCAAGTGTGTACACTATTTCTGTAGTGCTGCACAGTGACACTCTCACACAGACACACAAACCATCTCTTACACTGATCAAACTTCTGGAAATGTCAGCCATGCATCGTTTATCATGTGGCTCTGCAGCACAGTGCTGCCACCCTCTGGTCCCTTCTAACCACTGCAGAAAGCCTCACATACAAACTTCACCTAATAATATGCCTGTTTTATTATTATGTAAAATTGTTAGAACAGCTGGATGAAGGGAATCATTACTTTAAGCTGTCATTTCATGTGTCCTTTTGTTAAACTCTAAAAGAAACTACACTTTTACATCAGGTTTAGTGTAAATCCTCATGTACTGTTTCTTTAAAGCAAATTAAAAGAATTTGTCATTGTATTTAAAGAAAACTTTACGTGGGTCAGCATTTTTACTTGCTCCATTTAAATTATGGTGCAAGAACCAGTTTAATTCTGTGTTGTGTTATGTTGAAGACACTTGTAGAAATGTTTTGAGATATTTATAGTGCACTGACAGCCTCTTTTCACTTGTTTTAGAGGCTTAAGCTTTTAAGAGATTTTAATATCAGCTCAAACTCTCATGCCAAAATTAAAACATTTTGCACCACTGTAAGAAGACTTTTTCAAGAGTTTTATTGTTTACAGACGCCATGAATAATGCAGGGTTTATTCAAAGGACTTTTGCAGTGTAAATTTGATCCTTTCCCAGCGTTGCTGGAAACCTCTGAAAATCATTAATCAGGTCAGAGAGAACAAAAGAATAAAACATTTACTACTAATTCTCTTCCAAAAAAAACCTTTAAGGTCAGTGGCCTGCTGGAGGCATTTCCTCCATCCCAATGATGCTGTTTTGGGTTCATGTACAGCATTTTGCAGTACAATAACAGTGTGTGTTTGTGTGTGTGTGTGTGTGTGGGGTGATGTAATATTGATGTAAGGCATAATATTGTGCATCCCAGAGGATGCATGTGAACAGACACTGTACTCCAAGTTGTCTTACAAAAATGTGTACCGTCCTGATAACAAAAAAAAAAAAAAAAAAAAAAAAAAAAAAACACTAGGGGAAGG
>VUQI01061500.1:11461-24860 GCA_015106735.1 Paratilapia polleni
TCTGCCCTGCTTATTATTTTCCAGTTTGGCACCAGGGAGAGTAACGACTCAAGTCATTTTTTGTATAAGTCTCACAAGAAGGTGTGACTCAAAAAGAAATGTTATAATTTGTGAAAGGATCACTACTGAACACTAAAGATGATTATCAGACAGCAGCACCTGAAATGAGAGTTAACATCAGTTTGAACAGTTATTGGGGAGAAAAAAGGAAAATGCGTGAGTATAAGGCTAGGTCCACACATACACAGGTATTTTTTAAACTGATTTTCCACCTTTGTTTTGAAAAATATCTGTCCACATGAAAATGCAAAAAAGAATGTTGAGAATGCCAAAGCAACACCCACCTGTTGCTTTGTTGGAAATGTTGGGCAATGAGAAGCCTTCAAACAATAACACGATGCACACCTTTGATGTCGCAAGACAAAATCTGTTTTCCTTGTCCACACATGAATGCAGAAACAGAAAATCTTTTTCAAACCTGTGTTGTCATGACTTAAAACATTGTTTACTTGTTGATGAAAGGACAAAATGCAAACCCAGAAAAACCCATTTACCAAAATACCTGTCTACATGTGGACACGGCTCAACTAGACACTCTTTATCCTTGTCTCTGTAACTAGAGAGGGAGTTGGTGAAAGTCCTTCGCATGACCAATGACAAACCTTTAACTTGCAGTTTGTGTGTTCATTTTAAAAATTTTCAGTCCCATAGTCAGGGTTTTTCCTGGCTCTCACTGGGCTGTTATGGAACCTACATGCTAGCATTATCACACATTAAAAGTAGTTGGTCTGTGTTACCTTATTTGTCAGAAGTCTTTAGGTTTTCCTATTATTTATGACACATTGGTGTGCAAAAATGTCTGTTAGGCTTCTGTAAATGAAACCCAGTTTACCAAAACTGGTTGAAGAGTTTCCCCCAGTGCTGGTGATCCTGTTTGGCTCTGGATAAAACTTCTTTAGGGGCAGCCAAACATTTTTCCATGGAGGAGAAACCCTAAACACTGTTCCACACAAACACACTCTGTGTCTCACTTTTAGTTTGTTAGAATCAGGTCAGCCGGCTTGCATTTAAACCAGAGCTCAAACCTGTGAACACAGCATTTGCAACCTAAGGAGCTAACAAAGAGGGTGGAGTCAGGTAACACAGAGGGGCAACCTGATGGTTACAAGGAGGTATTTAGATCATTCAAAGCTGCAGCTGGATTTGAACCTTCAACCTCTGCATTAAAGTCCTCAGAGAGAAGCAGCTGAGTGAGTTATTTCTCCACATCAGGAACTCATCCTGAAGCTTCCCTGCAGTTGGTGGAGTTCCTTCAGACTGCTCCTCCAAACTAAAGATGTGCAAAAATCCTTAAACATGGTGGCAGCTGTGGCTCAGGCAGTAGAGCAGGCTTTCCACTAATTACTTGGATGGAGGTTCAATTCCAGACTGTAGCAGTAATCACCCTACAGCTTTTAAAAATGTTCCTGCTGATATTTGGAGCCTTTGCAGGAAAACACTGTTGAAGTTTGTCTGAATAATAATACTGATAAGTTTCCATGAAAGTAAATTCAAAAGCAGATGTTGTTACTGAATGTCCTGTATGCAGCCATTAGAGGAAGTTCAGAGGAGTTTGTAGTGTTTTATTTTTCAGACCAGGATGGTTGATGGCTGGTTTGAGAAATGTCCCACAAAAACAGCTCTCCCCCTGCTGGAGGACCAGAGTCCCTGCAGCTCTACACTGGTTCGGGTCTCCAAGCTTCTCCTGTTTCTACAAATCTTTTTCCAGTGTGGTCACAGCTTGTTTCCTGTCAGAAGGGACTTGGCTCTGATGATGACGAGTCAGCAAACAGAAAATGGAGAAACATAAAAAACTGAAGTCACTCTGCACCTGTTTATGCTGTTAGTCTGGTTTCTGCCACAGAGCAGATAGAAGAAGTGAGACTTCTGCTTATTCTATGCTCCAGTAAAGTCACATGATTTCACTCACCTTTAAAAAACAAACAAACAAAAAAAAACTCTCAAGGTGGGTCCGTTCATTTCTTGATACATATCTCTCACGCATGACAACTGTACACAACAATCTGAGGGGACAAAGTGTGGATATATATATTATATATACCATATATTGTCCTCAGATGCCTTTGCTTTCAGTTTCAGTTATGAGATCTCTGTCATATTTTCTTGTCAGTTCCTGGTGCACTGTGTTTATCTGCTCTTCAGTCATATATCAGAATGGGTGCAAAAGTTGTGCATGTGGTTGCTGTGGTTTGGAACTTTGCACATTTGCAATGCTAGCCAACGCAACACAGAATTTGTGGTTTCTGCAGCTGCACCTTCTTGCGTTGTCTCATCAGGCATGTGTTTTCTTTTATGCTTTCATTTTTCTTCATCCTGAAACTGAGCAGGGATTACCATTGCATGTGCCACTAGAGAGGCTTTGGTAAACAGGGAGTTCCATTCATCACGAATAGCCTGTGTTTCTTCTTATAGTGTCTTGATGTCTGCAGCCTCAGTAACCAGGGAAATATCTCGTGCCTGAAGAATCAGGTTTTGATTCTCAATGCATTGTAGGATCTTTACCCACACAGTGAGAAGGACAATTGCATTAAACATCTTAAAATAACTCTTCACACCTTTTGCCTCAGACTTGATTGTGGCCAAGACAGATTCTAGTGCCACACTGATCAGGGGTAAATGAGCTGCCACAACTCGTACAGCAGCAATGCAGGCACTCCATCGGGTGTCAAAGACACGAGTAAGCGAGCATGCTGGTTTTTCTTTCAGGATCGCTCTGGAGTAGCGCTGAAGAGATTGTAAAGAGGGTATTGGAAACACAGGGGGAATCTGTTGTGACTGGAGTGGCTTTTAAAATCAGAGCTTCAACTCCTTTCACCTTTCCTGACATACAGGCTCCGTTATCATAGCCTTGTCCTTTGCAATCCTCTAATGGTATGCTACTATCTTCCAGTGCTGCTTGACTCATCTCTGAAATTTCTCTGCCTGTGTTTTTGTGAAAGTCGCTGAACTGAATGCATCTCTCCGTTATCTTCCAAACACTACTGTCTTTGTTTTGATGTACATATTTTATCAAAATTATGTTTTGTTCAATGTGAGATATGTCTGGTGTTGAGTTGCATATTACAGAGTAATCACTGGTATCTTCTCTTTCTGCCAGGATAGTGCTTAGCGCTCTTTTGCCACAAAGCTCAATAAACTCGTTCTGTGTCCCAGCACTGAGATAATGAGCCAGCCATGACCCTTTCTTCTTTTGTCTTAAAGGGGATCATAATGTGACAACAACTCAAGGGTGCCAAGAAAATTCCCATTATGGACACCATCTAAATCTGAGGTCTTGCCTCTGATTGCAAGACTCCTTGAAGCCAAATGAAGGGTCACATCCAAAAGCCTCTCTAAAATAAATCTATTCTTCTCTGCTTCTGTCTGGAGTTGTTTTTGTGTGGAACACAACTATCCACTCCAGCTGAAGGCGTTTCCATTTCACATAGCATTGCTTATGGGGTGCGTGTATCTCATGTTGTGGTAAGTTTTTGTACGTTTTGTGCCACTTGATGTTTTTAATCTTAACTCCATCCTTGCTGTTCAGGGCACTTTGGGGTGACTTTGTCTGTTCATGAGAGAACAGAAGGCATGGGATGCAATACAGGGCTTGTGCACTCTCGTGATAAATAAGCCAGTCTCTTCTAATTTTCTCATGCCTATTGGCTGACTTTGCATACTGATGGGAATGGTTTGCCCTCCATATCTTTGGGTGCCACTTTGGTTATATCTGTTTATTTTTTTCTGCACCTTTATTAGCCAGTCTTCAAACAATTATATCTCTCCCTGTTGATTAGTAAGCTGCTCTGGCTGTAGTCCTGGGTCCTCTGGAAAATGAGTTTCCACATTGACCTCACTTTTTTTCCTCGTCCTCCTCTGTGCTCTCCTCATCCTGCCCATCACCTTCAGGGCAACCTTCACTGTCTTTGCTCTCTTCACTTCCATCGCCCTCTATCAAATCTTCTTGCCCACTATCTGCTACACAGACAGACCTCTCTACAAGAATGAAGCATACAGGACTGATATTAGCCTCTTAACCTGCTTACAGCCTCAAACTGTTTGCAGCCTGTTTGGTGGTAAGGCACATCAAACCAGATCATCAAGGCACACCAGAATAAATGTAAATAATGTAATTACACCGCCCCTGCAGCATATTTGCTGTATGAAATCTAACACTTTTCCTTTACTAATTTTGGGTTATCCATTTTGCTCTATCGTGTCATGTTTTTTCACGAGTGGCAGTTGTATCTCTGTGTATATCTGTGGATGCTTTACTACGTCCGAACAGCGACAAAACATAACAGATTTTGTGAAAAAGACATGCTTTGCTTATTTTGGTAAGAAACTGGGCGACCAAGACAAGCCATGGGCACCTCATTCAGTTGGAGATGTCATACACAGCAGCCTAATGGTCTTGCAAATACTGGATGGTGTATTAATACAGGAAACCATTTGTGAAAGTGTACACAGGTATGTTGGAGTGCTGCCTGGCCCCCATGCAGGGGCCTGTCCTTCCACGACAGTTCCTGTTCTTGCTCCTCTTCGTTCTCGGGTTTCTGCTGCCTGAGGTATTCACTAAGCACATGGTCAGTTGTGGTCATCTTCCTGATGTACTTGTGGATCTTTGTTGTTTCATCCTGGATAGTGGTTCTGACACTCACTAGTCCTCGGCCTCCTTCCTTCCGCTTAGCATACAGTCTCAGGGTGCTGGATTTGGGGTGAAATCCTCCATGCATCGTAAGGAGCTTTCTTGTCTTGTCCTCCTTTGGCCAGCTTATTATCCCAGTGGGGTATCTGATGACCGGCAGGGCGTAGGTGTTGATTGGATCTTGTTCTTCCCATTCAGCTGACTTCTCAGGACTTGCCTTACTCTCTGCAGGTATTTAGCGGTTGCAATTTTCCTGGTGGCAACCGCCACTAGGAAATCAGGAAATGGTTCCCATTTGCCTGTGGGATTCCAAGGTACTTGTAGCTATCCTCGATGTCTGCTATGTTGCCTTCTGGTAGTGCAATCCCCTCAGTTCTGACCACCTTCCCTTTCTTTGTTACCATTCAACTTCCAGTGTTCCCCTGCCACTGAGATATATATATATATATATATATATATAGAGAGAGAGAGAGAGAGAGAGAGAGACTTAGCACAAAAAGTAAGGAAATTTGTGTTTGGTCGATTATTTCTTTGTTGTAACAATGCTTCTTGGCAATAAATCTCATACTGTTGGAAAGCCTGTTAATTTCCCTTTAAATGGTGCCACATTTGTAAGGAAAATGCATTTGTGGGTTGCGCAGCAGAGTTGAGTATGTGGGTTGCACCCATGAAGAACTTGCCAAATCTTCTTCGCCAATGCCAAACAGCTTATTCTGCTATTGACTCTTGTTTTGAGCTTCTGGTACCCCAGGTGCTGACAATCAGGCACAAGGTTACTGCTTTTTACTGCTGTGATCACTGTGAGTATGGACCCTGCTACAGCGGTCAGTTGGTGTCTGCTCTAAGCATGCCACGTTTGACTGACCTGGATAGGGCCCGTGCCATAGGGCAACTTCAAGCTGGTGACCAGCATGAGGAGGAGGTACCAGGCTGTTGTGACTGTGTATGGTTCTTCCACATGCTACTGAGGCGAATCAACATCAACAAGCAAACTGCCAGAATATCAAAATGAATCAATGAAAACACAAAGTAGGAAACCGAGTTGTGATGAAAGGTTGAAGTGGGCCATGCCAGGCTGACGTTTAGGGATTGTTGTGCTCTGTAAAAAGATCAGGGCCCTATTCCAGGAAGCAAGTTCAACAAACTCAGAGTTTAAAAATAAACTCTAAGCTGATCAACTCTGAGTTTTATCTTCCAGAACAGCTGATCAGAGTAAGTTTAATCAAGCACGTGCGTGAGTAGAGAAAGAAAGCCATCATCAATCGAGCGCCGACACCATGATTCACCATGGCAACGTGTAAATAAAGAGCAGAGCCTCCATTTTAATCCAGTGGACCGAGGAGTATGACGACGTGTCAGTGTTGGACCACTCTGTCATCTTCGTAGACGGAATAAAAGTTTGATATAAAATATATAGTTTTATAAAGTCTGTGGTCATCATTTACCCAACATGAGTTTTCATTAGATGAAGCTGGAATCCTGATTTTACATTTAATTTGACATCTAATTATTCAGCTGTAACCTGACAGGGACAAAATGTAGGTGACAGAAACTGAAGATAAAAATCTGTAGAAACAGGTCAGACACAGTTAACTGATGGACCTGCGAGATTAGATACCCACATAGCAACAAACAGAGTCAGTTTATTAAATAAATTATTATTAGTTTTTTATTTAATGCACTGATGACATGTAACAACCCCACTTTTTAAATACAGAATTGTATTATTTCTTCCATTACAGGATAAAAATGCTTAATGAGATTTAGAGAAAAACTCTGCTTTAAAGTTCCCAGATGAACCATTTATAATCTGATTTGATCTCAGCCTTCACTGATAGATGACGGCTCTCTGACAGCCACAGCAGAGATGTTTTATGGAGTTACTGTTAATACAGCTTTCCAAGTCTGTAATGAATGTAAAGTTTAATCAGTAAAGGCAAACATGTTAGAAGAAATGTCCAAACTTTAAGTAAGCATCATTTTGGAAGGCTGAGACATTTTAAATAAGGAATACAGATCGTGTTGGGACAAAGTAAGGCGCTATGTATGGGTCCAAAGCGGATCCGGACGAGATGATCTGGGAAATGACCAGAGCCGAATTGGATCCTGGCCTGATCCGGTCTGAATCGGTGGTCTTTATCCGGTTTGGATCCGTCCTGCCGTGCGAGTTGACTCTGACCCAGCTGATCCGTTATGGAGCCTATGATACCTTTGGGCGGATCCGGTTCTGGGTAGACCCACTGAAACTGATTCAGGATCAGGATTTTCAGTGGAAAATATGTCGAGGATCAGACTCTGAATTTCAGACACTGAATCTTTCAAAAATTTTCACATCATTTAATGATTGAATCTCAACATGAAATGTAATCAGATTACAATCAGACTGGCTGCGGCTGCATTTAAAATGTTGCTTTAAAATATATTTAGCTCCATTTTAGTCATTTCAGCCTCATCTTCACTCAAATATTCGAAACATCTCCAAGATCCCCAAAATCCAACTGTGACAGGCATTCTTCCATCAGTGACTGATTACAACTCGGCAAATGATTGGTAACTGACTCAGAGTTTAAGTTAACTTTTTGGAACAGAAAACCCAGTTTCCCTCACGTCAGGGTTAAGAAACTCAGAGTTGTTAGCTAAACCTGCTTCCTAGGGCCCGGGGTAATAAAATATAGTTTCAGCCAACAATTTTCCTCAGTCAATATTTTGTGTTCTTTCCATTTATCTACTTTTATGGTCCTTTTTGGTTGTTGCTTTTTTTTTTAAGCACTGTGTTGGCTCTCAGCGCAGCCATTTATTTCTAATGAGACAGCTGCACATTAGAGTGCTGCAACTTTAAACTTGATTGTCCCACAGCCTGATGAGGGAGATTTGCAAATTATGGCCAGTTATGAAGTTAAATGCCAGATGAAAGTGAAATTAATTGGACTGATTGCATATTCTCCATGACAAAGAGCTTTTTCTAATCTGTGTTCTGTAGTTGCAGCAGTGTAAACCTGACTTGGCAGCAGATTAAGACAAAATATAAAAACAGATTTGTACATTTTCTGTCAAACGTACTGAATGCCTGCAAATTCCTGTTTGCATTTTGCGCTGCTGTAACTTCACTGCGTGACTTCCTCTGGTGGTATCATTAACATGTGGATCAACAGGTTGTGTGTTTAAAATGTTTTCTTTCGGCACAGTGAAGTGAGTTTAAATCTTTAATAATCATTATCTGAAAATCTTTTTTTACTCATCAACATTAAAAATAGACTTTGACTTCAGTGACATTTCAAGCACAGATGGTAACAAAAAATGAGTAAAAAAATAATACAGAGGCAGGAGAGTTTCTTCTGAATGATTCTGAATCTGTACTAGAAAAATCAAACTGCAAAGTATGATTACATAATTAGATGAGGTCCTCCACTGAAAGCAGAATACATGGAAGAACATTTCCATCTGTGGTGAGATGAGGGTCAACCACCTTGGCAAAGCAAAAAAAACAAAAGAAAACTGAATTTTCCCAAATTTTCTCTCATAAATATATGACTTTAATCTCAGATGTTTCTCAAAATATTCCCCCCTCCTCCAGATCCAGTTTATTTTTGTTTTTTAGCCTGATAGTCTGTCATATTTGTTGTTGTTTGGTTGGCAGATTCTCTGACAGCTGCAGCTCCAAAATGTTCAGATTTGGTCTCATCATCATGGAGCTCTGCCATAAACAGCCTTTAAACCTCCTTTAAACACCTGTGGCCACACCCAGTGTGATGTCACAGAGTCCAGGAGTAACATCACTGCAGCGGGGCTGGCCATTACACCTGGACCCAGGTCTGATGTGGTCTACAGCACCCCCCTCTGCTGGTTCAGTGGGCGTCCTGGTGGACTGATGTGGTCTACAGTGCCCCCTGCTGGACCTTCCTGAACAGCTGCTGCCTCTGCTGGGCCGTCATGGTGTCGGCGCTCTGAAGCAGGTTTGCGATGATCAGCGTCTGCTGCACGCTGGCTGATTTGACCCAAACACGTCCGTTCATCCCGACCACGAGCTCACACGGGAAGAGCTGCTCGAGGTCTGAGCGGATCTCACTGTGGGGGGCCAGCAACCTGAGGGGCGAGAAGGACAGGACACCGTGGTGTTCAGGTTGATTTAAAAGGACACACAAACACACCAACACAAACGCTGGTGCCATTAGGTGAGCAGCAGGGGGCGCTGTGTGTCGGTTACCTTCTGACAAGTCCCAGAGAGACTTTGAAGAGCAGACCTCCTGCTCCAAACACTCCCATCCCATTGGCTCTTCCTGAGCTGTCGATACACACCAGCTCCGGCTCCATGTCCTTATTCGCTATGAGGAACTGAGCAAACACCAGGTCACCCACCTGTACAGGTGACACACACACAGGAAGGAGAGAGGGGGAATCATTATCAGTGTCTCCCTTTAACGTAAAGCTGCATTTCATCCATTTAGAATTCCTCCTTCTGTACACCAAACTCCAGTCTGATTTTGGATAATTTTAGAATTCCTCCAACTTTATACTAAATTTCAGTTAGAAGAATGCAGATTTTACTCTCACCTAGACCCCCACCATCCTCAGAGTCTCACCTGGACGTTAGGTCTGTTTCTCTTGGTCGCCCCCTCGAATGCCAAGTAGGACAGAGACGCCTGCTCGCTCCCTCCGAAGTCCACCTTGAAGACATCTCCGGATTTGGCCGTGACGATCCCGATGATGCTCTCTCCTTTAGCGGGGACATACTGAGGACACAGAGAGAGACACAATCAGCTCCCAGCATGCACTGCTCACATTCAGACACGGCTTTATTGCAGGCTTCTACTGGACACCGCCGGACTCCATTTAAATATTTAGCTACTTTTAATTTAACCTGCTGTGGTTCATCAGGAGGAAGTTTCAGACCAAAAGCTAACAGCTGTCGGGGTTTTGCTTGGTGCTCTGAGTAATTCGGGGTTAAGCTTGCTCACCGAGAGCAACTTTAGTTTTCACACTTGGACTCAAAAATCAGCGGTCAGAGAACAGAAAAAGAGCGGACCTGTTGACTGAAATCACGCTTTAATGGGTCAAAGCTCCGGTCGGTGAAATGATATGTTAGCAGAAACCCACACTGACTTTATTTATTTATAAATATTTCTCACCCTCCTCTGCTGGGAGTCGATCCAGAACACGTTGGGCTCCTTGTGTCGCAGCACGCCGCTCTTACACACCACCAGGCGGTCCCCGCAGCGCCGCAGCCCCGGACCGCACACCACCTTCTCCGACCTCACGGGCGCCGTCAGAGAGATGTTCTCGTCGGCCTCGAAGGTGAACTCATCCCCCGGTAACAGCACCTCCCCAACCTTCTCCTTTACAGAGGAAAACATACCGCCGACTCCTCTCCAGCAGCAACTTCTGTATCAGGTTGTTGCTGTTGTTCTCCGCCAGAAGAAAATAAGTGTGAGACACAGGAAACAGCCAGCAGCGCCCTCTGTCGGTCAGGAGGAATTAAAAAAACTAAACTAAACAAACAAAAAAACAAAACAAACAAAAAAACTGGCAAATGTCTCATTAATTTGTTGATAGAAGGAAAAATACATCTTGTGTTACCCACAATGCTGTTATCAGGTCAGGTTGATCGTTAAATTATTTTTAATGTTTCCTGAATAAATGAATCACAAATTAATTATAAATTAATGACAAAATTTTTATACTGTTATTTTATTCTTTAGAAACTTCTGTATGATGGTTGATTTAAAAAACAAAACAAAACAAAAACTATGGATGAATCTGAGAAAAAAATCAAAGAGTGAAGCTACAATTTTAAAAAGGAAAAAAAAATTACCCTCATTTACAGTGAGGGTCATTGTACACGTAAATAAATAAATAACTAACTAACTAAATAAATAAATAAAATGAACAAGTAGATAAATAGATCTAATCCAAAAGAAAATTTACAGAAGTTAATTCATTCACAACAATACATTTATGTCACATTATATAATTAATGTCTACATTAATTTTTTTCTTGTTATACTTGGTGCAGTTAATGGCACCTAAATTTTTATTGCCATTTATAGATTTCTGTGTTTATTTTAGATTTTGGCAGTTTTGGTCCTCCATAGTTTAGTCCAGTCAGCTCATCTTTTTCTAGTTTAATTTATATAAATACATACATATACATATCAAGTCTGGTTAATTTCTCATTAATTTTTAAGCTTTAAATGTGTAATTTTTGCCGTCAGCAGCTGAGAGTTCAATCAACTCATTAAATTCAGTTCATAATAAACTAAAATCAGCAAACTTTGCAGCGTTCATTTTTACAGTTAAACTCAGCAGAGACTGATTTTTTTAGTTTGTTCTCATTTGATTTGTCAAAGCTGCTGGCCCCTGGATAGCTTTGCAAACCTGGGAAAATTGCAGAGAAAGACGACATAAATGTTGACGTTTGTGTGTAATTTTTGTATGTTTTGTCTTTCTGCAAGGAGTAAATAAGTAAAGTAGTGCATTATTTTTAAAAAACCTAAAGGGTGATGTGTACTACATAAGCTTTTGGAGTAAGGACCCTGACACTGAGCAGCAAAAAAAAGAGGACAACTTGCTCACTTGCATGAAAATCACACTTTATTATTTTTTATTTTTTGGAACAGACGTCCTAAACTATGCCAGAAAAAAAAACAAAAAACAAAAACAAAACTGCACCAGAGACAAAGAAATCTTAAGAAACACGATTCCATATTGCAGCAATAATGTGATTACTTTAAAGTTTGCTTTTATTTGAGATACAGGGGGTTAGAGGGCACTCTGACTCCTTGCATTTAAATGAAAACCACACTATTCTCCTTATAAGATATAAAACACATATCAAATGTGTTATAACTTAGTGCACATTGATGTGTCTTATATTAAAATAGGACTCTTGTATTTGAAGTAATCTGGGAGTTATGAAGGAAAATGTAAAACATGTCAGAACTGCCCGGGTCTGTGGTTTGAGTTCAGGCGCCCCCTGATAGCCCCTGAGGTAACTGTGCTTTGTATTGTTATAGAGGTTTTTACGGGACTATAGGATGGATTTCAAACATACAGCCTGTGGGCCAGAATTGGCCCTCCAAAGAGTCCAATCTGGTCCTCTGGCTGGATTTACAAACATCTGGAAATTGCAGAGAAGGAAGGCACAAATGTTGGAGTTTGTGATTAGTTTAGTTATGAATAGATCACAAGATGAAAGGCTGAACTTTTAATTTAACCTGAATCATCTCAGATTTTACCCGCGAGCCACCACACCACGCTGAAGTGGAACTGTTAAACACAGAAGAAAACCAGAAGTCATGCTGACGCATTTCTTTGATTTATGACTGCAGAAGAGTAGAGCCACTGCTCCTTTGTGTTGAAAGCAACCAGTTGACCAACCTTCTCTTGGAGGTTTTCCAGGCACATCCAACTGGGAGGAAACTCTGGGGCAGAACCAGAACTTACTGGAGAGATTATATATCTCATTGGGCCTAGGAGCTGCTTGGGATCTCCCAGGAGGAACTGGAGCATTGCCGGGGAAAAGGACATCTAGAATACTCTGCTTAGTCTTCCACTGAAACCCGGCTTTGGATAAGCAGAATTAAATGGATGGATGGATGGATGGATGAGCTGAAAGGTCTGAGTTAAAGAACTTTTCAACCTTCGGTCAGTCAATTTCCTGTGTGCACTTAGCGCGGCGTCCTGCAGCGAGCAGCAGCTGTCCTGCAGCGAGCAGCAGCTGTCCTGCATTACCTGCTGCTGTCAGTCATCTCTGCATCTGACACCTGAGCTGCAGCTTTAAACCTGCTTTGCATTAAAAGAAGCCAAACACCTAGAGCAGACTGACAGGAAGTCCCAGAGTCCGCTGACACTAACAAAATAAGAGGCCGGTAATTTAATAAAGTCAGGGAGGGAGAACATGTTTTTAGAAGCTGAGGCCGTCCTGTTTCCCACATTTCTGCAGCCTGAAACTGAAGTTTCAGTTCGATGGAAGCTGATAAAAATTAAAATACTGATACTTAGTTACTTGGATTAATTTGGACTCACTATGAGTTTGTTTGTTTTGTGCTGATGTCTGAAATTTGATCACGATGGGAAACACTGGCTGAAAACCTTGTGGCTGATTTTTGGTCTCGAAATGAGCTCATTTTAACAAGTCTTGTTGGTTTGTTTTAAACAGGCTTGGTCACTGTGAGGTGTTCACTGCTTCGCATTAAATCCTGTAAATAGCAGCTGAGCTTGAAACCTGGGATGATGGAGAAATCAATCAGAACCTAAATTATAGAGCAACTTTTATTGCAAAATTTTAACTAAGACATCACGTTTTGATGGTAAAATGTTCTTCAACTTCACACTTTTATAGAGACAGAAGGAAAAAATTTAGGATAAAAGTCAGAGAAATGCATGAGGAGCCATTTTCCTGCAGAGAGACGTGAGTTGAGGCTGAAGGACACACAGAGTCAGACGAGTGGCTGTGTGGTGTCACTTTTCGGCTTTATTTTACAAAAACACACACAGAAACTATCAGCTCTTTGTTTGGTTCGAGCTCCGACCTGCCGACATGCTGCAGAACGACACAAATACAAAACACACTTTACAAAAGTTCACACTCTGGATTCAGGAAGTAAAAACTAGCTGTTATATATTTTATTATTTTTTTTTTTTACAGCGCATAGAAATAACAACACTGGTTTGATAAAAAAAAAAAAAAAACCAAAAAAAAAAAAAAAAAATCAC
>VUQI01061500.1:26417-56598 GCA_015106735.1 Paratilapia polleni
TGTTTTTTTTTTTTTTTTTTTTTTTCCTGGATCTGTATGTCAGAAACAGATGATGGGCCAAGTAGTTCAGCAGTGCAGAAGACTAAAGAATTCTACCATTCCTGTTTGGACACGAAATCAATAGAAACTGCCGGAGCAGAGCCCTTCCTCACACTCATCCAGAAAGTATGATAATCATATTTCAGTTATAATTTCTTCAGATGACACTTCCTAAAACAGGTTGTCAGATGTTCTATTTTTACTTGGAATTTCCAAAACATTGTAAGAGGAAATTAACTTAATTACTTAAATTACTAATAAACACACTTAAAGGCAACCCATCAAATTTTCAGAAAAAAAATGAAAACTAATGCCAGATTTTTTCTGCAATGAGTAGCCTATAGGGGGTGCTATAATTACATGTAGAAATTTGTCATAACGGCTTTCTGTCAAGGTCAGAAAGAGAACATATGGTCCATTCCAGAAGAATCGATCAATTTCAGTTAATTCATATTCATTTACTTTTGGGTTTGTGAGATTGTGATGGGCATTTTTCACTGTTTTGTTTATTTCCATACATTTTTGTTTATCTTTATCTACTGATATTTACTGACTGTCTCCTCTCTGCATGCAGCTGGGAGGCTGGGCTGTATCAGGGCAGTGGAACAAGACAGATTTCAACACCACCCTGGGCTTGTTAATGAGAGACTACAACACCTTTCCATTCTTCAACGTCTATGTGGGCAAAGACCCTAATGAAGTAGCCCACGGGATTAACAAGCGATACATACAGGCTAGTATTAAGTAGGATAACATGCTTGTTGAAGAGCTGCCGTAGGAACGTAAGATTTGTGTTATTGCTTTAAAACAATTATCCTCTTTGTCAACAGATTGATCAGCCAGATTTGTTGATCCCTATTGAATGGAACAGCAAGACAGGGAAGTCTACAGCTAAAACTGAGGTTGATGATCCTTGCAAATTCAGGAAATATCTTTAAATGAATACAAGAGCATTTATGCATCCCACTAAGCCATTTCTTTTGTCCTGTGTCTTTTCATCTAGGCTCTGCGTCCATTCTTGGCCTCATATCAGAGGTACCTGGACCTGCTGGGCGCCCCGCAGACCAGCAGCTTGATCCATGTGGGCTCTTTCATCTCTCTGTCCTCTCAGCTTGCTGTAGCAGCTTCACCCCTGGAGTATCGCCTGTCCAAAGGACAGCTCCACCAGCGCATGACCATCAGAGAGCTACAGGTAAAGGATCTATGTTTTTTATCTGCTGTGCTGCTCTTTTGTACATATAAAATCTTTTGAATGTCTGCCTGTCCTGCAGAGAGGGAGTTGTTCCTGATCCAAATCAAGGATCTAAGGAGGGAGGGTATTGTTATGCTGTACAGACTTGGGTTGGTTTTTTTTTTAATTTGGCTACTTACATAAAAGGTTCTCGACCTGTGGCATTGTACATGCGTATTTTGTCTAAATCAAGGTTATTATTTGGTAACATAAACATAGTGTAAAAACATTTTAGTTAATTGAAATAAAAATAAAAACTAGATTTTAGAAAAAAATTTAAGATATTAAAACGATAAATAAGAATGTACAGTTTTAGTTTTAGTCTTTGTCAGTTTGGTCAGATTTTTCAGCAAAAAAACAGCCGAAAGAGGCATCAGTGCATGTGTTTAGTGAGATTTGGCCTACATGACTGTGAGTGAAGTTTTTGTATGGCAACACCTGTTCTAAACTTCTTCAGTCCTGCCCCTGACAAATACTCCCCCATTATGATAAAAAAACAAACTAATTAAAACTGAACTGAAACTAAATATTTTTTTAAACAATACAACCTAAAGTCTTGTTCATGAGTGAGGGAAGAAGAACATCTGCAGCATTGAGGATCTCATACTGGTTTGCTGTGGTGAAAGTGAAGCTTTCAATTCATTGGTTGATCTATGTTCCCACCCTCACCTGTGGCCATGAGCTGTGGGTAGTGACCAAAAGAGCGAGATCACGGATACAAGCGGCGGGGGTGGGCTTCCTCTGAAGGGTGGCTGGGCTTTTCCTTAGAGATAGGGTGAGGAGCTCAGAGCAGAGCCAGTACTCCTCCACATCAAAAGGAAGCAGTTGAGGTGGTTTGTGCATCTGACCAGCATGCCTCCTGGATGCCTTCTAGGTGAGGTGTTTCTGGCATGTCCAACTGGGAGGAGATCCCAGAGCACATCTAGGACACGGTGGAGAAATTATGTCAGAGAGTGGCTGGGGAGGGGGAGGTCCGGGCATCTCTGCCTAGACTAATGCCCCCATGGCCCAGACCTGGATATGCAGCAATTATCAAATTCAGGGTCGCAGTGGGGCTGGAGCCTATCACAGCTATCATGGGGCGAGATGCGGGGTACACCCTGAACAGGTCGCCAGTCTGTCGCAGGGCTAACATGGAGAGACAGACAACCATTCACACTCGCATTCACACCGATGGCCAATTTAGAATCACCAGTTAACCTGACCCCACTAACTGCATGTCTTTGGACTGTGGGAGGAAGCCGGAGTACCCGCAGAGAACCCACGCAGACATGGGGAGAACATGCAAACTCCCCACAGAAAGGCACTGGCCAGACAGTGGATTTGTACTCAGGACCTTCTTGCTGTGAGGCAACAGTGCTAACCACCGCACCACCCACAATACAGAAATAACAGATTAAATATTGAGTATTAAAGCAAACAAAAAAACCCCAAAACAAATTAAAACAAAAACAAAAAGATGATTTTGAACTGACCACACCCAGCTCCAGCTTCTCCCCTTGCAGAGGTTGGAGTCTGGTGTGAGAGGAGACTCCTCCGCTGACCAACATGCCCCTCCCCAGGTGATACCTGAGCACACCTGACAGCTGCTGAGGGTCACCTGGATAAAGAAACACAAATAGCTCTTACTGCACATCTGATCTCCTGCCCTGCTTTGCCCAGTGATTGTAGGTGGCTGAAATCAGAGCTCAGTCTCTGCATGTCTTTATTAGGTTGGAAGCTGCTACTGATGTTCGCACAGCAGATTAAGGAACACTCGGTGAGTCACACAAACAGTTTGTGAACGTTCAGGATGTTCAGACCAAACATGGAGCAAGCGAACAGTCCATCGAGAACCCCACTTCTCTGTGTGAGCTGCTGTAAAGATGCTTTAACACAGCCGTCACTGGAAACTGTCCATCTGAATAAATTAACAATCTGAATAAACAGAAGCTGTGTGGGTCTGAGGGAGCTCGTGTTAAATAAAACACTCACTCATCAGCCTGTTGAGTTCATCCTGCGGCAGCGTGCTGAAGGCGTCGTTGGTGGGAGCGAAGAAGGTGAGCGCCCCCTGCTGGTTCAGAAGCTCCGTCATACCTGCTCTCTGGATGGCACCAACCAGGAGGCTGAAACGACAACAAATGATTTAAGCTTAAAGGATAATTGCTGCAGAACGAAAGACCAACACTTCTCTCTGCTTTCAGTCTTTATACTAAACTAGGCCAACAGTTTCCCCATCTTACAGTCTTTATGATAAGCTAGGCTAACAGCTGAGAGATTTTTGTGCAGTTGCTGCTCTCTGCCTCTGGATTGCGCTGTAGTGTTATTAAAACAGGCAATAGTTTGCCGGGAGCTTCTTTGCTGTATTTTTCAGGTAAACACGATGGTACAGGTCGTCACCTGAAGCGGCTGTCGGCCTTCAGGACATCCATGACGGTTCCCATTGGTGGAGTGAGGACTTTGTCCACTGTGAACATGGTGGCGTAGCGTCCAACCTTGTCATGAGCAGCGATGCAGGCGTTCTCGATGCACAGGTTCTACAAAGAGGAAACACTGAACACATGAGAGTACTGCTGGTGTTATACACAAACAGTAAAACAAACACAAACCTGATAACAAGTCCTGACAGGTGGCAAGCTCTGGTTGGTCTGTCTGTCTGAACCAATCAGTATATAATTGAGAAACATGCAGCTGGACCACATGGTGCAGTAAGCTGTTCTATAATGTAGATGGAGACACCACCTTTTGTCTTTAGTTCTGCAGGTTTTAGTATCATTAACATGTTGACCTTCATGCTGATCTTCTTACTGAAATATAGTTATATCAAAGTCTTGCTGTCAGTCATGAAAGGACAGGACAGTTTGTGTCCATATACATAACACTGGGCTTTGGTATCAGAGAAGGTGAATTCTAGTTATTATTATGATGATTATTATTATTATTATTGTTTTTATGCTGTTTAGATTAAACTACTGACCAACCAAAGTTTCTTCTCTGAAATGTTTGTTTGATCCGTGGAGGAAACCTGACCACAGGCCCGAGTGAATCACAGAATCACACTTTATATGTCTGTATTGGTCCTGTCCTTACAACGTAAAGTGTCATACTCAAACCTTAAAACATACTTGACTTTAAAATGTAACAATTAATGTCATAATGCGGCTGTGTGGCTATGCAGACAGTTTTGGGTCACCTCAACACGAGTAATACCTGGACCACACACACACACACACACACACACAAAGTCTGGAAAGACTTAGCTGCTGTGGGAAGCAGGAAGCTTGTTGTGGTCTGCAGAGTTCATTACTGAGCAGACAACCACCCACAAACCAGACCTGGAGAACGTGGAAACGAGCAGAAAACACCTCACATCCTGTGTGCTCAGAGCATGATCAATAACGGGTTAAACATATCAATGAGTGAGGCATCACTGTGAGAGGCAGCTAGTCAATTATCAAATAAGTTCACTTTTCTGTCATTAATTGGTTATCTGACTTCACTTCTGTGCGGTCTGGGAGCCTGAGGAAAGGACTAAAACTGCCACACAGAGAGGAGCCAACAAGGGCCGAACAAGGGTCAAGGGGGGGGGCAGAGAGGGGATAACACAGGGCAAACATGGGCCAAAAGGAGCCAAACAGGAGCCAGCAAGGGGTAAACATGGGCTAACAAAGGCCAAACGAAGGCTAAGCGGGGGCCAGAATGGGCCAAATAAGCACAGAGAGGGGCCAGCAGGGTCCAAACAAGGCCTAACTGGGGGCAAACAAGGGCCAACGGCACACAGAGGGCACATAACATAAAGAAATTGTCTGAAAATGCAGCATGAAACTCACTGACTCGGGAAATGAAGATGAAGCGGAGCAGGTACAACTAATGAACAAAAACCATCTGCCTAGTCCGCCCAGCAACAGGTGATGCAGTCTGAGTGTTCAGCTTCAAACAATCATAGGAATAAGGATTTATTCTATTTCACTTCTGACTTCAATGAAGTCAAGAAGGTTCGTGGACATGTTTCAAGTTAAAATCAATAAAAAAAGAGGATTTCCAGAGAAATGAAAACCAGCAACTCATTAGAAAATGGAAGCAGTTTAATTCCTCAGGAACAGACGGAGGCAGCAGCTCCATCAGAGGCTGATTCATCAGCAGCAGCTTCCTGCTCTGACATCAAATAATCACAAAGAACAAAACCACATCAATGAGCAACATCTGCTGTGAACAGCCTCCTCATCCAAAGCAGAACCATCAACTCTGAATTCAGGGCGTTTCTGTTAGTAAGGGTAAGTTTTCAAGAGAACTGGTCAGCTCCTCCGGATTCAGAATATGTAACTTGTTTCAGCTCAGATTAAACAACCTCACTGCTGTTTTTTTCACACATGATGAAACAGGATTACGCTGCTTCTTTACCCTGTGAGGTTAAAGTACTTCTAACTCTAATCTATGCTACCAGAATTTGTGATTTTTGGCTGTTTATCTACCCTAACATAGGGTTAGGGTTAATAACCACCACTAAGACAAAAGGAATCTGAAATCTGTTTCTAACAAACTGTGGAACAAACCACCGAGTAAAGAAACATCAGTTCTTACGTTTCTGTAGACAAAGACTCTGAGTTTGAGGCCTCCCAGCGTCTCCAGCTCTTGGCCATGGTACAGAGCCTTGGATGACAGCTGCTCCTTCAAGATGTGATTGGTCATTAGTGTCGTCATGCTGGGAGTCACACTTCCTGTTAGACACATGGAAACAGTGAACATGCATACCTGTTTCTGATGATCGCTGCAGAAGGTGAGTAAAGGCCCTATGTGTTTTGGGACAGAGGTTACCTTTGAAGGCGTCGTTCAGAGGAGCAAGCATAGTCAGAGCCTCAGACCCCACCAGGTGGGGTGTCAGATTGGCTTCAACAAACAGCCTGGTCGCAGTGGAAACAGATGAACTTTCAGCCAGCTCCAGGAGAGTTTTAGCTGCAAGAGACAACCAAGTACTAATACTACCTCCGATGCAATTAGTAACCCTGCTTGGCAGTAACAATACCTCTGTGGTTTGGACAGAGGTTCTCTGGAGTCTGGGGACACTAGGAAGACCTGTCCCAGATCATCTGAGAGTTCAGGATGCATCACACAACCGCAGGATTTAACGGTCAGTTCTTTGATACACTGGATGTCAGTGAGCGAGAGTCTCAGGGTCAGCTGGTCGCTTGTCTGGTCAATATGCTCTCATCTGAACATAATCTGACCAATTTGTTGGACAATCATCAGTGTTACTTTGACAGCGTTAAAGAGCCATTGTTTTTTGGAGTACTAGAAACAGAAATATGGACATGGCCAAATCCAACAGCGTCTGCTAACTAAATTAATGTTTACATTATTAGAGTAATATATATGTATAATATAATATAATATAACAGGTCTTATAATTGTTAGATGCCACTGCAGGACTAGTCAATTGGTTAAAGAGTACTGTTGGTTTCATTCAACCAAGATTTATTTTGGTTGACCACTGCCCAAGTGTAACTATGCAAGACCTGGACAGATGCAGTCTGTTACAGTCTTGGTGAGGACCCTGAGTCTCCAAAGAACTGAAAAGATGATAATCATGAACTTGTTTTTCTGATGCTCTGCTGAGACAGGAGCTCTTAAGATCTTAAGAAGGTGACAGGAGACTTTCTTAGATGTTAAAATTCAAATCTGAGTCCAGGATTTCACCAAGTACTCAGACACTGCTGTTACTAATGTGCAATGACCACTACTCAAGGACTACTTTGTGTATAGTATTGTGAGTTGTACAAGCAGCCTGCGGATTCCTTGTACTGCAATATCTTCACTGTGTTAGATTCAGTACCAGTTTGGTGGTTATGGTATTGGTAGTATTGTTGCTAGTGTGAGTACCTGAGTCGGGGATGAGCAACTCGTTGATGTAGTGGATGACACCGTTGGTGCCCAGCTGGTCCTTCTTGGTGATGATGGCCTTGCCGTTCAGGGTCACCTGGTCTCCATCACAACCGACCTCCAGCATGGTTCCCTGCAATGTTTCCATTGGCGTCCCTGACAAGATCGACTCCGCGCACTGCATGTGCTTCAGGATGTGGTAGTTCAGCAGGTCTGAGGGGGACACACATCATATCAAACAAAAGTGATTAAAAATATAAAACAGAGACAGACAGAAGGAGTCACGGCACCTTGTGCTGGTCACCTTTTAGAGCTATGGGGTCTCCCAGAATCCTGTTGAGGGTTTCTTGAGGAATCTTCTCAAAGGCCTCATTGGTGGGAGCGAAAACGGTGTACTGACCCTCGCTCTCCAGCAGGGTGGTGAGACCTGCTGCGGCAAAGGCCATCTAAAACACAGAAAATGAGAAACACACAAAATCAGAGACTGGGAGTCTAAACTGATGCTTACTCCATCAGAAACTGCAAGTACTCAAACTGTTTGGGAACGTGGAAACCAATTGCTGGAGTAAAGCCAAATGTTTCCTATTCTTGATTGATACAGGATTGCAGCTGCGCGACAGTTCAGCGACTCCTTTGTTATATTTTTGGTTTCATAGTGCTCCAGTTGTTCACTGTGGGGGATAGATCTGGACTGCAGACAGGCCAGTTTAGCACCCAGACTCTTTTACTATGGAGCCATGCTGTTGGAATACGTGCAGAATGTGATTTGGGATTGTCTTTTTGAAATAAGCAAAATGTTCTCTGCGAAAGACATCATCTGAATGACAGCATTTGTCACTCAAAAAGCCTCTCTGGGATGCTCTTTTTATGCCCAATCACGTTACTGATTAACTTAATTAGTTCCACCAGCTGTTTTATTTAGCATTACACAACTTCTCCAGTTACTTTTGTTGCTCCCGTAACAACTTTATTTAAATAAACGTTTATAGATGAGCAGATTTTTTTTTTTTTTAAAAGTGTTTCAATTCGTTTTTTTAGTACAATTTTTCCCAACTTCTTGAAAACATGATTGTAAATTAGATGCACTCACACGCAGAGTCTCCAGGTCGTCTTCAATGTCGATGATTGATTGCACGTTGTTGGAGATGGCGGTGATGACGCGGTCGACTACGTGCACGATGCCGTTGGTGGCATGTTGATCAGGTTTAATTAGACGAGCGCAGTTCACCGTCACAATCTGAAGAGAGAAGAAGCAAACAATCTGGATTCACATCAAACGTTTGTGTTGTGACGACTGTATGTGTGATCATGCACCTGATCGCGTCATACTGCATGTAACCCCCCTTGGTCTGGTTGGTCATTACAGTATGAGCTAATGTAGGATGTCCAAATAGGGTGACATCCTATTCTATGTACACCCTGAGTTTTGAGAGATAAGAGGTGGATTTATCGACTGCTTGAGGACACTGGATCCCTTTGACCATAAAAGTATCTTAATAAGTGTTGGGACTCCTGACCAGAGTCTACTGGGGAGTGGGAAGAGCTTAGTCTCAGCTAATGATTCTTCTTGTGGTGGTTTCATAGGTATTCTTGAGGTTGGCCAGCTGTGGTGCTGATGTAAAAGGAGCTGGGAAGGCTTTAGGGAGAAGAACACTGATTACAAATTGCTCTGGTGTATATTCATATTATTGTGAGGGCTAAACTGGACTTCTGTACTGGAGTGACAGGGTAACAACAGTATGCATTCGCTCACCCCATTGCTGTAGTGGTGTATATGGATGTTGGAGTCCTGGTACATAGAGGGGAAGGAGGATCCGTGCTTCAACTCCTCGGAGGTCAACCGGCGGTTCACCATGTGGTAATGAAGAGCGTTCAGCAGCTCGATGTTCACATTGCTCACCAGAGCGTCCAGGATCTCCTGCAGAGTGATGACAAACAACACACACGGAATTAGAAGGGGAACCATCACTGTTTGGTTGTCAGAGAAAGAGCACAAGGTTACAGTGACTGGGCGTGAGTCTGCACTGACCGTTGGCAGTGCTGCCCAGGCCTGGTTACTTGGAGCGAAGAAGGTGAAGCTTCCTGGACCTTCGATCTCCTCCCTAAGTTTGGCTCGTTCAGAGTACATCTGAGTGGTGGAAGCTCCGACCACGCCCAGAGTGTTGTAGATGTTCACCAGAGGCAGTGCTACAATGGCACACACACACATACAGCTGATGATTCGCTGCCTTAAAATCCCAACATGTGTTTTAGTCATGTTGCGTGTAAGGGGTCAGAGGTCATACCAGCAGGACAGCCCTTCTCTCCAGGAATCCTCTCATAACCAGGGCAGCACTCGTAGGTGATCACCCTGCAGAGGAAACATGAAAATACATGAGAACACGAGCACCCTTGTGGGCCCATGCAGACCCTCTTGTATTCCCTGACGTCAGAGCAGAGACCTCCACAGGTCTCCGTCTAGTGTCTGACTTCATGTTCCTGTTTCTCTATAAAACTCTCAGCTTCCACGTCAGGAGCTCGTAACTCGTCTGTACCGTTTCTGCTTCAGGATGCTCATAAATTCCTGTCTGAGGATAACTATGCTAATAAAGTTATGAGCAGCATGAGGCTGCTGCTGCTGAGCAGACCTGAGAGACTGCAGGCAGTACAACTGGTCCCATGAGCTCAGAAACAAAGAGCTCCAGTAACCAGTGCAGTCTTTTGGCTTTAGCTGGACCAGGGACATAAACAGCTCTCAGCCGAAGTAAATCATCTGCAGGGAGGAGCTGCCTAATGTTAATGTGGCACCAAGCGAGCTAAAGGGGCACTCTGTTGACAGAAACTTAGACATGTTTAAAAGAGCGCTGGATCTGCCAATGCCATGGCGACACACACTCGTCTTGGACACCAAAACCACTGATCTCAATCTTAGAAGATACACTGTGGAAGATACATTTCTGTATGGAAAGAAAACAAAAGAGACTGGAGGTCTAGCCCTGATGAACCGCTATACATTTTGGCATCCTCAACCAATGCATCAGTGACCCAACTTCCTGTGACTGAAGATGCTTTCAGCTAAAACTTTTTGGGAGCTTTGCATCAGACTGCAGCATGTCGTCATAGCTGTCCTCCAAAGGCACTTCTGTGGAGGCTCACTGGAGAAAGACTTGACAGTCAGAGGATCCATTGAGGCCACATTGTTCCAGAAAGCAGAGAAAAATCACACAGCTGTACTGCAGCCAGTGACGCCCAGTGGGACTGATGTGCACTCAGTTTTGCTGATGACCCTTTTCTGAGTGCCCAAACATGAGTCATTTGGTCACAGAATGGATGAGGTGGATGACATACCGCATACAAATTACAGAAAAGAGAAGAAAAACAGAAAACTCAAGGTTTTGTGTTTCTGTGGGTGTTACAGATTGATAGTTTGAAGTGTATTTTACCAGATCAAATATTACTTCTGCATCCAGAGCATTTAACTGCCCTCTGATTTGTTCCACTTTCTCACTGACTGAAGAGTTTCTTTGTTTTGTTTTCTGAAGGCTGTAGATGTGATTTATGGCCATTTCATTTTTCTTGGAATCAGTTATACATGCTGGTTACGAACCATGACACGCGTGCTACAATTATGTATCACACATTAGTGGAAGCAGCACATCCACTGCTAATGCTCATTGTACTTCTGTGTTTATGGTACTGTATTTCCTCATTGCATCATCATATTCATTATTTTGAGATGAATTAGAGCTCACATTATGAACATAAGCTGGACTGAGAAGCACCTTAAATCTGCATTCTTTCTAATGGTGACTCTTCAGGATATAAAATCTGATTATACAGAAGTCTATGCAAAAATTACTCTACGGTGCACTTGATCGGTAACCTTAATAAGCACTTTCTTGATGGGTTTATGGTCTTAATTACTGAATACAAAATTATTTTTATTTTGTAAATTTGGTCTTTAAGTAAAAAAGAAGGAGAAAGCAGAGTATGGCGTAGGGCTGGGTAACCTTGTGATTAACAGTGGTTTGGATGTTTTTTTGGATTGTCTTGGCAGAATAAGAATCACCTGACGTGCTACACCTTCATGCAAACAGCACCTAGTGGTTATTCGGGGAAGTGCATCAACTGAGCAGGATTTACGAGCACCGACTGTGGGACCAGGTGGACCTGTGGAGGTCTGTCTGCTGGAAAAATCTCAGAGCCTCACTCCAGTTAAAGGCACATGTGGGCTGCAATGAAGCGTGCAGGCTGAGCGGAGCCTTCAGGACTTCCTGTTGAGATTTCCATAATAAATGTGGCTCCGCCGTCTGGGCTCATAAAGCTCATTTCCTCAGAGAGAAGAAGAATCTGCAGCCAGACCAGACATCTGACGACAGACCTGCACCTTCTGCCAGGAAAAACACCAAAACCACCAGGAGCCTCCACCCAGCTCCTCACTTCCTGTCCACTACAAAATAAAAGGTCAGTGTGAAGAGAAAAGTGTTAACTGGACTGCATATATAAACATCAGGAGATTTTTCTGTTTGTGAAGATGATATCATGTGGATTCAGCAGCCTGGCCGTGAACATTAATGTAACCATCAGCTGGAGGATATGTAAGTGTATCAGACTTTACCAAAGCAGATTTGAACTTTAACAGCTGATGAATGGCTAGATACACAGCTAAAGGCTTCAACAGTAAAAATATCATCAACAGAAACTCTACAGAATGAGAGCAAAACAACCCATACCACTGCCCTAAAATAAAACATCAAGAAATATGCCAATATGCTAGCAAAGGCAGAGAAGAAGAAGACTGCATACCCATAATCATGACTGTAAACCTATTTTAGATTGAGAGCAAATGAACACAATCCAGAGGAAAAACATCCTTTGGCTCGGCAACCTTCACAAAAAGAGCTTCTCAATTCTGAAACGTACTTCCATTAACAGAGTAATTCTTCATTTATTTGAATATAATCTTCACAGACTGTATATAAAAGACAGAGGCAGCCATTGTAACATCAACCCTTGGTTTGCAAAGCCTCAGCAGCATTTTGGCCACCAGCTTGTTGTTTTTTTTATATAAATATATAGGTGACCTTATTTGGACGAGGGGGTGGACTGCTAAATTATCAGATAATTCTCCCTAGCTTGGTTATCAAGCTGCATCCCTAGATTGTATGAGTGCATCACACAAGCACAGATACCTGCTAACTGGTGCTAAGTAACATCCACATAAAATCTTAGAATTTCACTCATCAAAGCTGCAGAGTACTTCTTCGACGGTCTGTACAATTAACTGCACAGCAGCCATATTATTTGTCAGATAATGGCAAAACACTCCAAAAGGCTCCAACAGCACAAAAACAGTCCAGAGGTCCAGTTCAAGGACTCCAATGAGCTTAGGTGAAGCCTAGCAGACAGCTAGCAGCTACAGCCAACCATCCACTTGTCAGTCAAAGAAGCCATGCCCCTAATAATGCAAACTTTAAGCTTTAATACAATTTAAACAGGTGAGTTATAACAAAAATTCACCCCCCATACAGTTGTTATGAAGGGGGAAATTAGCCACAGAGACCAGGCTGTAAACATGTTTATTTCTGCTGTTAAGTTGGACATTTTAACATGGGAGTCTATGGGGACTGACTCACTGCTGGAGCCTCTAGTGGACATTAGAGGAACTGCAGTTTTTGGTACTTCCACATTGACTTCTTGTTTTCATTTAAGGTTGATGATTGACTTCAGCTGGAGCTCTTTAAAGATATTTTCTCTTTTTCTGCAACAATATGCTGCACCATCACCATCTGCTGTTTATCTGACCTATAACACAGCAGAAGCACACTGGTCTGCCAAGCAGGTTGGCATCCAAATGTAGGATAAATAATGATAGAAACGGTTTCATTTGCAGCTGGAGCTGAATCATCAATCTTTTAGTCAACCACCAGAATCAGCAGCTATTTGATGTTTAATTCTTCTATTAAAATCCATTTTCCTAAACTGCCTCCTGCTTCTGGTATCAGCTCCTCCAGTGTGTCCTGTTCTCTGAGCCTGAAAAACTGAGGCAGACATTTTCCTCTGATTTATGACATTTTATAGACCCAACAGTTGTTGACTGGCAGATCGATTAAATATAAAAATGTTCCTGATGGGAAGAATCCATATGGGGGAATTTGGTTCTGAACTTCTGAATTTGCCTGTGTTTGGTTTTCAGGGTTGTACCAGAGTGATTAGTGGTCAGGTCTCTCAGTGAGGTCAGGACCACCAACCAGACATTTCTCCATATTAACACTTAAAACAGCGAGTGGATGGGGTTCTTATTTCTGCCTAGCTCTCAGGTCCTCTTTAATAAAACTAAATTTAACCTCTGCAGAGAGAAAAAGGAAACTCCCAGAGCTCCCCCAGCCTCCGTCACTGCCACACTAAATGCAAACACGTGAAGATCAGCTACTAATGGTGTGTGTGTGTTACTTGGAACAAACACACACTGGACTGATTATCAGACCAGATGGGAACTCGAGTCCCATTTGTTCTCCACATAAATAAAGATGGCTGCCTTGGATTTCTAACAAAACAAACAGAGCGAGGTCGCAGTAATTCAGCCGCCGGGGTCGAGCTGCTCGATGAAAACTTCAAAAAACACTTTAACATCCGTCGTCCTTCAGTCTGTCAGAAGAAGCTTCAAACATGAAACTACAAGCCATAAAGAGCCTGAGAAAAGTTTCACCAGGGATTAAATGTAATTTCCAGAAGAACGAAAGAAAGTGGACAGTACTGAGCACAAATTTTGCCTTTGAGAAACTTTCACAACAAAAACTGATGCAGTTAAAGCTGAACATCTCAGGGGGTAAATTAAGGGGCAACTTACACTAACTTAATTTGAAGTTAAATGCACTTTATATAACTTTATTACCAATTTACTAAACCAAATGCTCATGAACAGCCTCGATTTTTTTTTAGAAAGTTAAGAACACTTAAACAGAGTATTCACATTGTATTATAATTACTATTATAAATTACTTTAAATGCACTCAGTTAATGAAGTAAGGACATTTTGCTTAAAGCACAGTGGGTAACGGTTTTGTTCCAGTTTAGGAAAAAAAACTGTGCAAGTCTCGAGCTGTGGGAAAACTGTGAGAACTGTTCCAGCAGGTATAAAAATGACTTCTCCTGCATTCTTGTAAATGTCTGCAACAAGCTGGTCAAATCTGTCTCCATAGTGTGTGGATGTTAAAGACACCTGATGATGTAGCTACTCAGCAAAGTAATGTTGTGTTTAATTAATAACAGATTTGAAAATTATGATAAATTGGCTCTCAAAACTCTTGCAGCTCTAAAAACTTTCTAAGCCCTCAGAGCTCTTGGAGATGTTAAAGCTAGCGGAGCGCTCTGACCCTCGAAGCTGTCAAAGCTATTGGAGCACTTGAAGCTCTCTGAGCTCTCAAAGCTATCAGACCTCTTGAAGCCTTCAAAGCTCTCAAAGCTTTCAAAGCAATGGGAGCACTCAAATCTCTCAAAGCTCTCAGAGGTCTCAAAGTTCTTGGACCTCTGAAAGCCATCAAAGGTCTTAAAGCCCAGGAAGCTCTTGAAGTTCTCAAAGTTCTTGGAGCTCTGAAAGCTCTTTGAGCTCTGAAAGCTACCAAAGCCTGGATGCTTCAAAGTCCTGGAAGCCCTTGAAGCTATTAAAGCTCTAGAAGCACTCAGATTTCATGACATCATGATTATCAGGACCAAGTTACACAATATCAGCAAAAGCTTAACGTTACACCTGTAAACCACACCCTGGTGCATGTTATATACCTCTATATTGGTCACTTACTCAGCATTATCGTGGTTTTAATTCCTTCAGTAAATAGAATCTCAAATTCAACATTTGGCAAGTGTTAAAATTTGACTATATTAGAAAACAGTTTTGACCCAGAAGGAATCACAGCTAGAAGGTTATCCTGGTATCAGAATGTCAGTAAATAGAAGACCTTTCATATCCTATAACCTTTTTTTGAGCAGCCACTTATCCCACATGCTGGTTCTTGAAATTTTACCCAAAATGCACTTTTTGACATTTTCTCCTGTGAATCTTGGAAAATTGAACCAATGTTTATTTTTGTTGTTGTTTTTTTGTAATACTCCATGTACTGATTTAATTGCAATTTTTAACAGAACTTAAATAGTTTTTCAGCCCTGAAAATGTCATGTGGACATCTCCTGTACTTATGAAATTATGAAGGCTTAAAAATGCTGAAAAAAAGATTGAATTAAAAAGCGACAAATTTTAACCCACCCCTTAGTATTTTTAGGGCCTGTAATACTGAAGATTTCCATAGTATGAAGGCAAAATTTTGCATGTGTTCAATAAATACTGTATATAGTATATATAGTATATATATATAAGTTTTTGTACAAAAATGAGCTAATCCTCAGGGGGTCAGGTGGGGCCTTTTTCCAGATTTGCTCTCTCTTATATGGAACCAGGAGTTTTTGTGAGGGTCGAGTAAAATCCGACTGACTTGCTGCTCTGAATACTTCTCGTTATTGATTGATTTAACTAGAAGTAGTTTTCTTGCTGACACAGTACTGCAGACTGGACAAATTTTGCCCCTACCAGAGATAAATTTGGCAGAGATAAGGAAAAGTAGACCAGAGTAGAGAAATCCCCCCAGCAAATCTCACCCAGCTGCTAAAGCTTTAAACGGCTCCAGGCTACATCTCTGACCTTTGAGCCATCTTTTAGCAGTCGTAGGCTGACAGAAAAATCTCTTCTCACAGTTGGACTCCAGACTTTTAATGTGGTGTCATTTTGTTTTTGTTGTTTTAGCTCCTAAACTGTGGAATGAATGTACTCCCACAATCTGCACAGCTGCCTGGACTTCAGCTGAAAACACCCGTTTAAAACCTGCTGACCTGGATGACTTTGACTCTTTTTATTGCATATTTTGATCCTTCATTTAGCACACTGAATCTTTATAAACAAAAACTGTTACTCCGGTGGTGTTATTGTAGCTATTATAACTATTAGCAGTGTTACCTAAAGTTTTAAAAAGCAGATGTGGTCTCAGTGTCTGAACAGACAGAGGGTACTTTGAGAACCGAAGGGCTGAGGGGGGAGTCAGGGGTTTAGAGGGGGGTTGTTGTGAATTACGAGGGGAGTTATGAGTCTTCCTTCTGCTGACCTCTAACCTCCGGATCCTCCTCCACAGAAACCCACAGATCCAGAGCTGCAGAGACAAAGACGGGACTGTGTGACTTGAAATGCCCCCACCAGTGTAAATCCAATTAAACTGTCAGAGATAAGAGCTCAGTGTTTCCACAACCACACTGTGGGTGTTGTATGATTTGTGCATCAGGGCGTCAGGGTCCTCCAGCAGCTTCACTTCCTACAAACGTTCACAGAAACTCTCACTTCCTCTTTCTTTCCTCTCTGCTGGGAGCTGAAAGAATCTGTTTGTGAGAAACGTTCAGGGTGAACTGTGAGCTGCTTCAAGGCTGCGTTCAACATCCTGAACACGAACTGAGTGGATACATTCAGGACAGGAAACGCACAAACATGCAGGACGAGCCTCACAAATGTGTGAATGAATATACATAGGAAGCAGGAGAGGAGAAAAAAACATGAGACAGAAAGAGGAGGATGATCTTAAAAAATACAAGAGGGGAGAAGAAAATGGAGGAGCGGACTGAAAGGTGAATAAGATAAAGGAACAGAAACTGAGTGAGAAATCTTAAAGTAGAAGAAAGAAGAAGTGAATGAAAACATTGAAAATGAACTGATGAATCACTCTCTGTTATAATGTTTGTTAAACTGTTGAAGCAGCCGTTTCCATGGAAGTTTGCCTGATGATAAATTTGTGACAGAAACAAACACCTTCACTTTAAATTAGAGATGCACCAAAAGCTGAGCAACCTACAGTGGTCTATTGGCAATTAAAAAGACATTTACCAGTGGTGGTGGCTGACATTTATCTGTTGTGTCAGGCTGATTAAATAGTAAAAGTTAGCGTGACAAAGAGCTGAAAGATTTTAAAATGGTTATTTTTTTTCATAATGAAGATGTCTTTGTATTCCTAGCACAAGGGGGGAAATAAATGACAACAATAACTAAAGAAATAGAAGTTCAGAAGAAGAATCGTCCCAGAATTTTCCAATCTGTCTATCCCTAGTTTGAATCCAGCCCAGGATGCTCCAATAAGCCCATGTGATCAGGGGAAAATGACATGAAAAATACTAAAGCGTTGTTTGTCCAGAGCTCATGTAGGTGTGATGGATGAAAGAGTCACAAAGGACTTTCACCTAGTAGTAAACATCAAAATTAATATCTTTAGACTCAGATGACTTACTTTGATTTTTTTTAATGATTGATTAGGAACCCGAAATCTAGCATAGCGTTAATTCAGGCAGGCCATGAATATCTAATTTAAAGAATTTCCCAAAAATGGGATAAATAAAGCATTTCTCATCCTCACTGATCTCACACCCAGCCCACATCAGCCGATGGCTCAGCTGATACCCTTCTACACATCCAATTTTGTGTTTAAATACTTCCCTCTGCAAGCTGCTCTGCAACCCACAGCCCTTTGCAACCCTCATTTCATCCTGTTTCTGAGTTAATCAGTGTCATATCTGCTGTCAGTGATGCCTGCTCTGTTCTGTGAGAGGGTCTTTGTGCTGCACATGGAAGGGGCAGAGTTATATCACCAAATCTAAATGACTGTAGATGGAGATAACAATCTTCTTTTGACAATAGTGGTCCTTATTACTCATTCCTCTTTACTACTTGGTTAGGTTAGGGTAAGGATTAGTCTGGGTTAAAATAGACCCTTCTACAACATTAACCACATATTTTCTGACTTTGTGGCAGAAGGCCCTGAAGGCTCCCATGGAGTCTGTTTCCCCAAGCAACAACCAGAGTTATTATAGTTTTGTTTTATTTTTTATTTCTATGTCCTTTTTTCTTTTCGGTTGAGTTTATTTTTGGTTTACAGAGTGAGTTTGTTTGTCCCAGTTTCATTTTTACTGTAGAAAAATCTTTATTTCTGCACAACGTCCTTCACCTTCCTCTCACACATTGGACCAAAACTGACCTAAAGGGGTAGAAAACAAACAAACTCCTGACACAGATGCTGTGTCTCACTTACATTTTCATTTTGAGGGCATAAATGCATTCACACTGACAGTATGCTTACATAAAAAGCATTGACTTTACATGTGTTGTGGTGTTAATATGTGTTAAAATTTCATCTTCACTGTAGGAGAGTTTAGTAGTAAGTGCGGTCAGAGGCTTGACAAGTTGTAAATGTTCAGATTTTAAAATCAGTTCCGATGCTTTAATGTTTGAGTTTGTTACAAAGACTAAAGCTCACAAAGTCATGGCAGAGCAGCCACTGACTCCAGTGGATTTAATAAATGTGGTTAAATAGCCTTTAAATCACATTTTTTTTTAAATGTATTTAATTCATTACTACTTTGCTAAACTGGCTGCTGGATACAACTGTTTAGTTTTTGGATGCTTTGTTTTCCACGAACACTTCAAATGCAGAGAGATGGATCTGAGTGGGATTTTCTTTAATGCCTGTGGTGATTGATATTATTTAGATTAAACAGGTGAAAATTCATCTGTTATCAGCGGCGAGCCTTTGAGTCCAAACCCCTGTTTATGTGTTCTGTATTTTTGATTTAGCATTCTGTAATTACTGCTTCATAAATAAACCATATCACTGTGTTCCTGTTAAACAGTGTTGTCTATATCAACACATAAATGAAAAACAAGCCCTCTGTCTCATAAATCTTCCTCACACACCTTCACCTTCTTCATGTTCACAGCTCTGCGGGGACACTTCGCAGCCAGCTACGTTTTAACTCAAGAATGTGCTTATACAAAGAGTTTGGGAGGATTTTGGGATTTAGCAGCACGTTTCCTTTTAGCTCCTTCCAAACACATGCCAACCAGAAATCCGGATTCAAAACAAAACCAAATGCCGCGTTTAACATTTAGGAATGTTTTTCCTCTATAGGCTGAAGGAGGAGAAGTAAAGGCAGACAGTAAGATTTCAGTGTTTTACAGTCAGAAACACACACCCACAGTATTAATGAGGCAGCAGAGGCTGTCCTGCAGATCTCATGCTGCATGAGCTGGACAGGAATAAAGCAGAATGTTGTTTCTGTGTATTCCTGTGAGGACCAGTCTGAATTTTATTTTGGGAATGATGATGTTTCTATGAAGTGAGGACAGTTTGTCTGGTCCTCACTTTAGGGCTGTTCAGACTTTGTTTTGAGGGCTCAGGTTCAGCTTTAGGGTCCATGGAATGAGTCCTCACAAAGACAGAAGTACAGACCTGTGTGTTTCATTCTGCAGACTCTGTTTCTCTGCACTCATGAAGCTCAGATTAGGTAATTCAGCACCTGAGTAGTGTTGGTTTTAGTCCAAGTGTTTGTGGATGGTTAGAAATTACTTGTCTGACCGGACAGCCTGACCTCATGGCAAAACATGAAAGCAAAGAAAATCTACAGTATTTGTTTGTGTACATGGACACAAAGCTGGAAAAACGTTTCGTGTTTGCATCTTCTATGTTTCTGAGACTCCTCTGAGGGGACACATCGATCTGGCAACCGAAAAAATCGAGCTTTGAAAAAGTGGCAACCGTGTTATTTTAACCCAAACCATATTGTAAGCCTATTGCCGAGTGGTTTTATTGCACAAACCTAACCAAAACTTCTCGATTGGGTTTAGGCACCAAGCCCAGTCGAGAGGTTTTGGTGCTTAAATGTATACCAGGAAATTTGGTTCTTAAATCTATACCAGACATTTTAGTGCCTAAACCTAACCAATAAGTTTGGGTGCCTAAAGTTCTTTGTGCCCAACGCTAACTGAGAGGTTTTAGTGCATAAACCTAACTGTTTTGCTGCACAAATCTAACCAAACAACAAAAGATGACAAAAGTAACCAGCAAAAAGAAAAAAATACTTGAGGGAAGCAAAACTAAATAAAGTGTAAAAATCACTGATTCTGTCATGGTTTGTGGATTCTGATTAGTTACTTCCAACCACTTCAGTTGATTCTGGTTCCAGCCTTTTGTCTGTTTCCTGCACTTTTTATGTATACCTCCTATCCAACTCTACCAGTTCCCAATTTGCCAGATTATCTTTGTACAATGCTGTCAAGCTTTCCATGCATTCCCTTGTGTTTCCACGTGTATGAAATCTTGCCTGTTTTGGGATTTTTGCCTCTTGCCTGCCAGATTTGTTTACTACACTGCCTATCCTCCAGTGTATGACCTCAGCTTTGATCAGACTAAAATTTTGAACTTCTCCTTTGCCTCCTGTGTCCTTCGGGTCTTCTTTTCCGTGGACTCCTACCGATTCTGTATGTGTCCACACATAGACACATGCATATGTGAGACTTAAACTACACCACTCCTCCAGCCTCAAAATTCAATTTTAAACCTGAAAAACTTCATTTTTGACACAAATCAATAGGTATGGGTTGGATTGACAAAAAAGTCAGCAATGCTTTATTGACAACTAAAGGTGTCCCACAGGTTTCAGTTCTAGGTCCAGTTCTTTTTAAAATCTTTTAAAATTTTATATAAATATCATCTTGTAATTTTTAACTAACTGTTATGTACATTTATATGCAGATGACACAATATTCTATTTTAATGCTCTCCAAGCTGTAGTCAGTGACCTAACGACTGAATACAGATAAAACTAAGTTAATGTTAGGTGATGGGTTTACTAATGTTCACATTTTTACAGTACAAGGATCCAATATTCAGAGAGTTTCAGCAAGGAAAATAGAAAAGAAACATATGGGGATGTTGTTGGGATTTGGACAGACAATAAACCTACAATAAAAATCATACAATCTTGTTACAAAACTACAACAAAAACTTGATTTTTGAACAGAAACAGAACTAACTTTATCATGTTCTGATGAACAAAGGTAGTTGAAGCTGAATCTTTTGTAATCCTGTGATTTATAGGCATGCCTCTGCCTCCACGCTTAAGCCCCTGGATGGTGTTTATCATTCCACCCTCTGGTTTATTACTGGCAATAGTTATAGCAGTCATTACTGCATTTTATATGGAAACGTTGGATGGTCTCTGCATACCTAAAGACATGATATAAACATTTTACTGTTTATCTATAAGGGTAGAAGCTACAATTTCACATCCGCTTTGTTCTTATATTGTATTCTTATGTGATTTTAAACTGACATGACTGTGAATCAGAGCTAGCTTCATTCGAGCTTAAATAAATAAATGTAATTTCCAAAAACTCTCTGGATGACTTTAAAAGCTAAACTTTTTAAAAGCGGAATAAGTGTTTTTAATAAATTTGAAGGATTATTCATACACCTCAAAGCACATCATCACTCAGTTTTGTCCAGCGAGTTTGCTTCCTTGGCCTTATTTGGTCTGGAATGATCTGAAGCATATAGTAGGTAACGTTAGAGGAATTCAGATTCGACTTGGACTCCGGCTTCAGATTTCAGACTTGGACTCTAACTCAGAAACTTCAGACTTAGAGACTCCAATGGAAGTGGAACATATGAGAAAAGTCAATGTAAACGTTTGGACATGTCCTTCAAATGAACCTTCAGGCCTGGCAGCAGAGTCTGGGCCCCAGATATAAACTGACTCTGAAGTTTCTGCTCAAGTCTTTTCTTATTCTGAGGTTACATAAGCGGTGAGGACACCTCCAGAGAGGGACATTCCTCTGTTCTCTGAACACAAACTCTCTCTTTCCACCAGAACTAAAGTCAGACTAACAGAGTCAGGATAAAACCAGAAACAAAAAATCAACTCAGAAACACGGAGACGACCAAAAGCAAAGAGCAGTCGACCTGTGCTGTGTTTATAAGGAAAACTAAATGTTTTTAAAATGGTTCATATGATACAAGTCAGTGGGACTCACGTGGGTTTGCCGCAGATCTTGCGGTGGTACCACTGTTTGCAGTTGGTGAAATATTTCTTGTCAGTGCCTTTAACCTGCTGCATGGCACAAACGTTGGGTCTGAAAGAGAAGAGAGACAAAGAGGAAAGAGTTTAGTTAATATAAACTCAGCCTCCACTTTAGAGCCTGAAATTTACCGCCTTTATTTACAATATAAGGAGACAGTCCGCTTAAATAAACTGTTAATCCTGAGTGTGAGAGCAGAGACTAGAATAGGCTCTGTTAAAGGTCCAATTCAAAGTATCTGAGTATCATTGATTAAGTTTGATAAGAACATCAGGTAGACAAATTGAAACAGACTGACAGCAGAAGGTTTCAGAACTCATGACATTATTAAATCTTACAGTACTGTGCAAAAGTCTTGAGCCACCCCTCATTTCTTTATATTTTGTCAGGAAAAGGGGAAATAGGTGCAACCATACATGGAAATAATGTATATAAGGCAAAAACAGAGTTTGTGCAATTCTAACAAGCTTGAAAGTCAATAATTGGTATGACCACCTTTATTCTTCAACACAGCCTGAACTCTCTTAGGAAAGTGTTCTTGTAATTTCTTTAGGCAGTCTTCAGGAATAGTTCTCCAGGCTTCTTGAAGGACATTCAAAGCTCTTCTTTGGATGTTGGCTGCCTTTTGTTCCGTTCTCTGTCAAGATGATCCCACACTGCTTTAATAATGTTGAAATCTGGGCTCTGGGGAGGCCAGTCCATGACTGATAGGGTTCCATTGTGTGGTTTCCTATCCAGGTATGGTTTTACTGCACCGGCAGTGTGTTTCAGAATAATTGTCATTGAAAAATGAAGCCACTGCCAATCAGATGCTTTCCACATGGTACTGCATGATGGATCAAAATCTGATGGCACTTTTCTGCATTCATAATTCCATCGTTTGACAAGATCTCCAACACCACTGGCTGAAATGCAGCTCCAAACCCTGACAGAGCCTCCACCATGTTTTACAGCTGGCTGTAGACACTCACTGTTGTACCTCTCTCCTGACCTCCTCTGTACATATTAATGATGATTTGAACCAAACTTTTCAAATTTGGATTCATCACTCCATAAGACCTGTTGCCACTGATTTTCAGTCCAGTTCTGATGTAATTTGGCATACCTCAGTTTTTCTCCCTCTTTCCCTTCTTGACATCCACCCTTCCACTAAGACCATTTCTGATGAGGCTTCAGTGAACAGTAGATGGATCAACTAAAGTGCCAGATGCATCTCTCAGGTCCTGCATCAGGTCTTTTCCCTGTTTTTTAAGGACATGACTGCTCTTAGGGAATCATCTTGTTGGTACAAAAATACAATTTTATGCCTGTCAAACTGTATTATTGTTGGCATTTTTCATAGATTCAACTGAAGAAATGTGTTTTTGCAACAGGCAGCAGTACCTAAAGATATAATTTAAAATTGGTTCTTTGGTAAGTTGTCTGTTATGTGTAGACACAACACTGGTTCATCCTTTGAGTTAGGTGCCTTTTTATGCTTGGATGATTTATATGTCAGTGTTAAGTGGCTTAACAAAGAAAAAAAAACACTCCTTTGAAAATAGTCTGGACTGGACTGAAAATGAGTGAAAAAGCAGTCAATGTCCACAGAAAAACATCAGAGAGCCTGAAGAAGTATTACTCAAGACCACTTAAAAAAATTACAAGAAAGCCTGGAGCTCCTTGGAATTAAAATATAAAGAAATGAGGGGTGGCTCAATACTTTTGCACAGTACTGTGCATTAAAATAAAAACAAGCAGGAAGCAAAGGATGTATATAGCAAAATATGCTCTTACATTACTCAGTAATGGGTCTTAAAAAATATTGTACATGATGAGTTCATACCACCTCTGGTAAACATAATTATCCCCACTTAAGAAAAACACTCAAATACACAGTAACACAGTGTTGTGATCTCAGTCGGCAGGCAGATTGTTTCTTTGTGTATTGTTTTGCTCATATAGGGACAAGAATGTAACATGCCACACACCACAAAATTTATAGCCTAAGCTAATTTGCACTGCCCGTCCCTAGAGGGGTCTTTAAGTTATATAAAACTGAGCAACACACACACGACTAATAAGCAAAACAATCAATAAATCATACATGAAGAAATACAAAACTCAGAAGATAAAATGCAGACAGACTGAACAGTACAAGGCTCAAACTGTAGTAAAATGCAAGAAGCAGCAGTTCATTCATTACTGCAGGACCGACACCTCTTTAAAAACTGTTTCAGGTTAAAATGATCCCAGTCAGGATCCAGTTTGACGTCTGCAGGTTAGGAATTTGTCACGTTGTTGACCCGAATAGAAAAAGCTGTTGATCCAAATGACGACTTATATAATGGCACCTTACAGTTCAAACTAGTTGCTCCATGTGATGATATCCATGGAGGAGCCAGAAAGAAAAAGGAGGAGGAGGAGGTCTGATATTAGGTAATTTTCCTGCCCGGAAAGCAGCCACAGTTTTCTGAAGTGTTGTTTCTAGTTTGGTAACTAAGAAAACGCTGACTGCCCCTTCTTCCCTTCCAGCCTGGGCTCAGGGCCAAATGTGAAGCTGTCATGAAAATGCATTTGTTCCTGTACATGAACACAAATTACACAGCTTTTTTCATTTCAGTCAGGATGACACTGAAACTGGAAGTCCTCTGAGGACTTTTTGATGATCCTTTTCTAAACCTAACTGAGCTGTTTTCTTAAACCTAACAAAACAACAAATAAAGATTAAACATATTTGTAAAAGTCCAGGTTATTATAGTTAGCTAAAACCAAACTAAAAGCTAAAACTTCAGTAGTTTCCAAAGCAAATTTTGTGTTTCATACACTTTGCCGCTTCAGTTTGTCCACGTTTCTATGATATAGTGAGGAACAATCATAAGCATTTCGTAAGACCATTCTTCATAACGTCTGCATTTCAGCTTCTGGGCCAATCCTGATTGATGACGATCACAGTTTGTGGGCTTCTGCTTTCTAAGAATTGACCATACTAAAAATGTCCTCAAAGGCCAACTTCTTCCAAAGATCCAGGTTTGGTGACAGTCTATTCAATTCAATTCAATTCAATTTTTTTTATATAGCACCAAATCACAACAACAGTCGCCTCAAGGCGCTTTATATTTTAGGGTAAAGACCCTACAAAAATCATGCATTTTCCAGCATGATGGAGCACCACGTCACAAGGCAAATGTGATAACTGAGTGGCTCAGAGATCAGCAAATTAACATTTTGGATCCATGACCAGGAAACTCCCCAGATCTTAATCCCATCCAAAATTGCAGACGTTATGGAGAAGTCAAAACTGTAAGTACTGATTCTTTGCATAAATTTGATTTATTTGCCAGTAAAAGTCTTTTTATAATGTCAGACACTTTATTCTATTCCATATTCCAGTTTATGTTTAGTGCCTAATTTTTGTATTTTCATTTGCATTAATAAAAACATTTCCACCATAAATAGATGAATAAAGGATACAAAATACAGCAGAAATTAAAGAAATGAAGTGTCTGAATGGAAATGGACCCCCAGACCCCCCCACTGCATTTGTCTTCCCTCAGTGCTCAAATAATGCAAGACCGACTGCTGGAGCTCTCTCTCTAACATTGTAGGGTCTTTAGCTTAGGTTTACAAATAAATCTGAATTGAAGATGAAGAGTTCCAGCAGAATATGTCCACCAGTCCGCACAGAAAACCCAGAGAGTACCCATCAAACTGGTTCACGGTCTAACACCCTCAAACACTGACTGTCGCCTTACACTCACACATACTCGCTCACCTGTTTCCTATCTGTGAAGGAAATCCAGCTGTTTAACCCCTGAAAGCCCATCACCAGTGCCTCCCCCCCTTAAACATGGATACTTTATACTCGTACTGCAGTACTTTCTACAGCACATAGAAAAGAAATCAGATACCTCCACACCAGGAATGAATTGAATCCTTGGATCCAGACGGATATCTGGAACCAGGTTAGTTTGTAATATTTTCTGCAGAACATCAAGACAATGCCTCCTATTTTTTTTATTTTTTTTTAAATTTCAGTTTGTGATTTGTATTTGTGAAGATATGACACCAAATGTCCAATTATGTCCCATCTCACAAAGGTAAAAAGAAGTTTTAGTTACACCAAGCTCCACCCCTGGGAAAAATCCATCATGCAAATCCATCCACAGCTTTAAGAGCAATCCTGCTAACAAACAGACACACAGAACCAAGCACATGAGGAGAAGAGGTTTGAAAAGTCAGCAACTTCCTTCAAACCATTTCTAAAATGATTTGACATTTGTATAGATTTGCTTTTATGATTTTTGTCCTTTTATCATCTCTGATCATTTCGTAATAGTTTGCTTACTGCTTTTCAATGCTCCACTTGTGGTTTGACCTGCAGGAGTGCATTATACTCTATAAGATCATAAGCAAAAACAGCCCGTTTTTATTTATGTGAAGTGGCAGATCATAAAGAAACTCCTTCTCTTGATCACAACCATTCTCCAAATAAGGAGATCCGTAGTTTTCACTGTACAGAAAGGGCATGAGAAACAGCTGTCAGACAGATGTGAATAAAATGCAGCTTTTACCTCTGAGGTATAGTGCAGAGAAAAGCTGCACAGCACTAACTTGTGCCCAAATAGGTCATTACAAAACATTTCTTTTGATCTGCAGCCAATAATTATCTTCATGATTAATCGATCAATAAAAAGCAGCTGGTCAATTCCCAGTAGCTCTTTAAAAATCACCTCTTTTTATTTCTCCAGTAAAAATATTCGACACCAGTCATGATCCTGCATAATGAAGTACTATTACTTTCATATTTTGTTCTGAAGTATTTTAAAACTGAAGTTTACTGCAGTAACTAAAGGACCAGAGTACTGCTTCTCCCAGAGATTATCGATCACTCTCCGATCATTACCGGTGATCAGTTCAGTAACAGCTGAGGATCAGACAGGCAGAACCAGGCGCGACTCGGGTCACTTGGGTTGTGGAGAGGAAAAATAAAACAAAAACTCACCCATGCGGCCGGCCTCTGATCCGGCTGTGCTGCAGAACCGCCTGGTACGGAGACCGGGCCACACACACGGTCAGAACCAGGGCCAGACCCAGGACCAGCACGCACACCTTCATCCTCACTTTCTGAAGAAAAATCCCGCTGCTTCTTCTGCTTCTTTTTCTTCTTCTTCTTTTCCACCTTCCCTCTCCTCAGACCGCGGTCCCTGCAGGGACCAGGACAGTCCGGCTTTATAGACTGTAGAAAGAGGAGGAGGATGAGGAGGAGTGGGGAGGAGGATGGGGAGGGGCGCACCACAGCAGTGCTGGAAGAATCCTTTGTTGCAGGAGAAGTACTAATACAACACTGCAAATACTCCGCTACAGGTTGAAGTTTGTAAAAGTGCCCTGCAGTAACATGTGGCTGTTGTTTTGTACATCTGAATTCACGTGTCACTGTTGATGATCGATTTCTTTATTGATTTATTTGTTCATTGTTCTTCATGAATGGATAGACTGTGTTTGTTTTCTCCTGTGCAGATCAGTTACTTTCCTTAGATGGCAATGTGTGAACAAGTCATTATCTTGTTATTAGAGTATTATGTGCCAACAAGTTGTTATCATGTGTCCATCCATCCATCCATTTTTTAACCGCTCATCCAGTTCAGGGTCGTGGAGGGTGGAGGACTGCAGCCTATCCCAGCTGTCACAGCGTGAGAGGCGGGGTACACCCTGGATCACAGGGCTAACACAGAAAGACAGACAACCATTCACGCTCACATTCACATGTACGGCCAATTTAGAAGCACCAATTAACCTAACACGCATGTTTCTGGACTGTGGGATGACGCCAGAGCACCGAGAGAGAACCCACGCAGGCGCAGGGAGAACATGCAAACTCCACACATTAAGATATTTTGTGTGATTGAATTATTATATTTTGCCAAGGAGTTATTATCTTGTGCAAATAAATCGTCATTCATTTGCATAAAATAAACAAACAAAAAAATAAAATAAAACAATTTATTTATTTTATAAGTTATTATCTTTTGCAAATGAGTTTTTATTTTATGCAAATGACGTATCTCATGCAAATCAGTCATTATATTACATGGGCAATTTATTATTTTGTTCAAATCAATATTATCTTAGTTAAATCTTGTGAACGAGTTATTATCTTGGGCAGTTAATCAAGTTTTAGTTTCACTTGCAAGAATTTCAAATTCTTGCTTCCTTTACACGTAGACATAATATGTTCTGTTCTAAAGGACTGTATGGCGCACCGCCTGGGCAGCCTATTATTCCGGCAGATAATAGTGTCTATTTGTACTGTGAATGTCATTGTATGACCTTCTGATGTAAAAGTAAAATGTGATTAGCTGAGTTCTGGTGGCTGCATGCATCTTTACTTACCAGATTTCTAAATACACAAGATAATTAACTGTTCCAACAAGATTTAAAAAAAAAAAAAAAATCACCACATGGGACTTCGGGGGCTCCATAGGAGTGTAAAACCTCAGAATATAATAGAATAAAATCTGAAACCATGAATAAAATATGTCCAAAATGAAATCTCAGTTTCAGGTTACTGTTTTAACTGTAACCTGAATTAACTTTGAGTGTTTTCAGGTGCAGCAGGAGCTGGTTTGAGGGCTCAGGTCACTGTGGAGACTCTCGGTGCTGCTGTTCACAACAAAAAAGGATTATTTAAAGTGCAGATGATGAAAAGAGATTTGTGTTCCTGCAAATGATCTCACTGGCCTCCATCTCTGTCTGGTATTAAACAGCTGCAGCTCAGATTTCTCTTCTGACCTGACCTCATACAGATGACATGATTTTTCTATCCTTACATTAGCTCCTGGAGCTCGTACAGTCATCCCACATATTCTCTGTGAGCTGAGGCAGGGCTGAAGTTTTTCCATCAGTGTTCATTGTGATGCTGAAGACACCCCCGTATATCTCACAGTCAGGGCTGGTTTTAATGGAGAGAAAAAAATAAATCTCTAAAACACATTCATGTCTCCCCACAGTGAAAACCAAAAATGCTGGAAAGAACCCTTTACTGTCATTTTATTTGTCCAAGTCTTTTCAACCTCATGTGGCCCTTGTGTGCAATAATATTAAGTAAATGGACAGAAATCGACACCCTGTCCCCGTTTCCAGTCTCCCTTATATTTACAAAGTCATGCACGGAAACATCAGTACACAGGAAAGATTCAGATTATGATCTGCTGAGACAGAGTTATTCACTTTGTCTTAATTCCTCTAATCACAAAAGAGAAAGAAATAGAAAAAAAAAATTACACTCACCGACGAATTCAGTCCAATTCAATTCAATTCAGTTTTGTTTATATAGCGCCAAATCATAACAACGCCTCAAGATGCTTTATATTTTAGGGTAAAGACCCTACAATGTTAGACAGAAAACCCCAACAGTCAGATGACCCCCTATGAGCAAGCACTTGGCAACAGTGGGAAGGAAAAACTTCCTTTAAACAGGAAGAAACCTCAGGCAGAACCAGGCTCAGGGAGGGGCAGCCATCTGCCGTGACCGGTTGGGGGTGAGGAGAAACAGGAGACAGCAGAGGGAGACAGGACAAAAGACACACTGTGGGAGAGAGACAGAGTTAATAATAACTAATGATTAAATGCAAGTGGTGTATAAACACATGGAGAGTGAAAGGAAGCGAGGAAGAGGAAGTGCTCAGTGCATCATGGGAAGCCCCCAGCAGCCTAGGCATATTGCAGCTTAACTAAGGTTCAGGGTCACCTGATCCAGCCCTAACTATAAGCTCTATCAAAAAGGAAAGTTTTAGGCCTAATCTTAAAAGTAGAGAGGGTGTCTGTCTCCTGAATCCAAACTGGGAGCTGGTTCCACAGGAGAGGGGCCTGAAAGCTGAAGGCTCTGCCTCCCATTCTACTTTTAAATACCCTAGGAACCACAAGTAAGCCTGCAGTCTGAGAGCCAAGTGCTCTATTGGGATAATATGGTACTATGAGGTCTTTAAGATATGATGGGGCCTGATTTTTTAAGACTTTGTATGTGAGGAGAAGGATTTTAAATTCAATTCTGGATTTAACTGGTAGCCAATGAAGAGAAGCTAATATGGGAGAAATATGGTCTCTCTTTCTAGTCCCTGTCAGTACTCTCGCTGCAGCATTCTGGATTAATTGAAGGC
>VUQI01061501.1:7599-23156 GCA_015106735.1 Paratilapia polleni
ATACTGAAAAAAAAAAAAAAAAAAAAAAAAAAAGTCTTAATACAGAAAATAATTCATAATGCATATTACCACATGCTAAGTTTCTGTAAAATCAAAGAGTGACATATTTAACCTTAAAAATTTAAAATGAGAACTTAAACTGGTCTTCCTGTTTGTAACGTTGAGGAAGAGAGCAGATCATCTCTGACAGTAGAATAATCCCCGGCTCACGGCACAGTAAACAGTACGCCCTAAATCTGCGTCTTCATACACACATTCTTGCAATCATATTAGCCCTGACAGCTTGACAGGACCAGTAGGAGGATGTAAACACTGTAGGCACTTAGAGTGTGGGAGTTCTGCTGGATCACTGCTAGAATGTTCATGCCATGCAGATGTGACGTGTTTGGTTAGAATTTAGCTTAGGAGCCCTCATCTCTCCTGTTTCATGTTACTCTGATTTCTCCCACAATGATAAACGTGCCCAAACACTAGTTAGAGTGGAAAAGTGTCAGAAGCAGTACTGTTTCTCACATCCAAAGAATGCTGTGCCGGACATTTTGCATGCCCTGTTGCTCTATCAATAAACAATCTACTGCTGTTGCCTTTGTAGTGAGCAGTGCTGAACTAGAAATCACGACACTAAACTCTCTGTATTATATAATAATACATACTATGTTAGTATATATGTTATTTAAAATTCATCCAAAAAAAAAACACGTTTAACAGCCCTTGTGAGATACAGATTAAAAATTGCCAGCCTAGTTTCACATCAAAATGTGTTGTAGTTAAGCTGGTCCCATAGACTGTATATAAAGGTTAACACAGCCTCAGTGAGGTCACTCATTGGTTTTAAACTTTGCATTTTGTAGCCTCAACTTCACTCCAACTCCTCAACCTAAACTCCAGTCACCAACACCTCAAATAAAGTGGAGAGATCCATTTTAGTTAGTTCAGGCCTAGCTGAACGCGATCATCTGCAGCTGCACCAGTCAGCACACCTGTCAAAGTGGCCACACCCATAAATTTAAGGCTAAATTTAATCCTGGACACAAGCCAATCCCATTCAAATTAAGGTAAAAAGAAAAACTGAATCACCCTCTGGATATGTTGTTATGAAGGGCAAAACTAGCAATAGAGACTAAAACATTAATTTTTAATAGAGTTTGCCACTCAGTTGGTATTTTTACAGCAAAGGCTGTAAAACTGAAAGATGCCTACATAACTTTGGACATGCTGTAGGTGCAGATCTTTTTGTGCTGCAATCTATCTATCTATTGAGCCCAAACTCTGATCTAAAGAATTTCCCAATTATGGGACTCTTTAAATTCTGTATCTCTGAAGGGCAGATGCTACAACACTTTCACAAGATTCAGCTGCAGGCAAACTGCCTAAGATGTGACTGTATGAGATGTGGTAAATGGTTTGTCAAGTTTGGTTCAAAATTTTAATTCTGCCTGCGATGGTACCTGTAACACTTTAACAAGTAGTACAGGGAACTGCATAGTATACAGTCTTATCACAGTACCAACCAGTATATAGCAGTCAGGATGCCACACATGCTTAAGTATACATAGCATTTTTCAGACTGTTAGTCATTTTAACACAAACAGAAAGCATTGTAATGTTAACACAGACATGCTGCTTGGCCAAATATACATAAAACCAATTGTACTGTGTCTCCAAATTTTATAAGAGTATAATGCAGGGCTAATGCAGGACAGTAATAAAGCTGCAGCACTTTCCTGCAGTGATAAACAACCCAGTGGCATAAAGTTTAAGATTATCACGTACAGCAGTAGCCATAATCTATCATAGTGTCAAGATTTACATGTGGGGGTATTTATTATCTCTTCTTTCTATAATGACAGAAGACTGGAAACAGTACATGAAAGAAATAAATGAAAACAAAATCTATAAGGTGCCCCTCTCTTTATATATTTTGCTTTCCTACTATATATACATTATTTTTCTTTTCACACTACAGATGCCAAGATGGAAAACACACTGTATCTCCTCTGCTGCACTCACAAAACCTGGAAGCATGAGCATCCATGCTGTTAATGTTAAGCTTCTCTGTAACAGGACTTTCTTTAATGAGTGTGACAACATTCACTTAGAAAGTGTTTTGACTGCAGGGCTCCACAGCACAACTCTTCTGTTGCATTAGTTTCTGTATTCAAAGCATGTCCCGTCTTCATGCTCATTACAACGCACCAGAGACTACACAGGGACAATGCTTTGGTAAACATAAATATTGAATTTTATCAGATCTGAAACACTGAACTAAAATATTCCAAGGGAGACACTATTATAAAGTTTTTTAGTCATGACTCAGAATATTTCAGACTACAGAAACCTATAATGATGCAGCTCCTGTCAAGTTTCCCATTCTAGCAAAGCACAACAGAGTTTACTGTGACAACAAGATCAGATTCAGAGTATTTTTTTAAAGCAGCAGCAGCATGTGCTATGAAGCAGGATTTGGGGCTTAGTGAGCTAACTTCAGAGTTAACCCTGGGTTTTCAGTTTTATGAAGTTGGCTCACTTTGTTATGGTAATATGACGGTTATCCTGCACACCCAACCTGCTCTGGAGCAGGTTATGTTGTAGACAACAGAGAAACAGGTACAAAGCCATGGCCTACTGACCAATGAATTCTCTGGAAAATACATCACCATACCCAGAAGATCCCGTGGACCTCAGTGCACACATCGTCTTTCCCTAGCAGGTCTTATGAAGACATGTAGATTCTGAAGTGCTACTTTATTCCTTACTTTTTTCTTAAAGAGCAATTTTATTGTTCTGTAAGCCTAAATATAGCATTATTGTCATGAACAGGGATCCTAAGCCTTGTAATTTTGACCTGAAAAAAAATTTGCAAGTTAGCCTACTTAACCAGTTTTAATTACAGCAGTATATTTTAGAGATGCACTGACCGAACGGCCTGGGATCAGAATCGGCTGATTTCTAGTGCTCTCGCCCCCGGACCGGTGACCAGTCCTTCAGCCTCAAGTAAGACGATTACGAGCGGGTCCACTTCATGCATGCGCAACATGAATACAGCAGCACAGGCAAATAGTCACACACACCCTCACAGCCACATGCTAACGTATAATTAGAATGGAAGCTCCTCACTGTGACTGAAGAAACAAAGTTCACCAAAGTAAACCGCAGGGGGACCGCCACGAACACATTTGTAACAAATCTAATCAGACACTTAAATCACCTTCACCCAGCTGAACATGGACATTTTAAAGAAGCTAATAAACCTCAGAGCCAGCCACAAGCTAGCAGCCTCAGTATGAGAAAAGGATCAAAGCTGTTACAAAGAAATCATGGAGACGAGTGAAAAAGAAAAGAGAGTTGATGTCCTGTTATCTGGTGAAGTTATACACATACAGGAAAATGATGTAAGTACCTGACATTTGTTTTGTTCTATAAATCTGTTGCACCTGCTTTTGTTTGCGAAGGTAAAATATGTAATAAAGGTGGGTGTACAGCGGCTCATTTTCAGCTCATTATTTGTACCTCGTTCCAGTAGCAGAGCACTTTATTTTTAGTTGTTTAAGTGAGAGAAGATCCTGTAACTTGCTGCAGTTTGGGGGAAATTGTAAAGTTTAATCATTTCTTTCATTCTGAAAATAATATTTTGCACTGAAGAAAAGCAGATTTTTGTTTGTATATGCTGTCAGTTATAGTTCTATAGAAAATCGGAATCTGCAAAAATTGGTATTGGCAGGTCACACTTAGAAAAACATCAGAATCGGCCAAGAAAATTGCAATCAGTGCATCTCTATTATATCTGTTCTGTTTTTTCTCTTAGACCATTTAATACACTGAAGCTAAAAGAATGATGCTAACATTGTCTTACACATCATAGGAATACCTGCATTTAAGCATCACATTAACGTCATGGTATACATTACTGTATTGACAGACACAGTCATTCAGTACTATACAGTACTACTGTACAGGACTTTTCCTATCACACACACTCACACACCACTGTTTTGGATGCATCTAGCCTTGCTTGTGTGGCATTTAGCCAATATTATGTATTATAGTTTACTCTACATTTGAAAAGCAACCTTTGTATTTCTAGCTGATGACCCGGTTGAGTTATTTAAAAATGTCTCTAGCTGACATGATACACCGAAAAAAGTCTTAAAATATGCTCTTGATTCCATTTTCCTTTCCTTTTCAGTGAGTTCTCAATGTTTTACCATTTTGAACAGGAGTGAGGAATTTCAAACTGAATTCACGTTTTTATACCCAAATTTGAGCCGGCACACTGGACTTCTCTGAGAAGTTAGAAATTAATCTAGCATAACATTCAACCACTAAAACAAAATTTTCTGTTCAGGAATGCAAGTAAATAACTGTAATTTGGCATCTTAATCAAAAAATAATAATGTGCTTTACTATTTTTTTCTGCTTGATTTGTAGAACAGTAAATTCAAAGATTCATGGGTAAGAACAATAATTAAATTTTAGCATCAATTAAAAAGCTTGTGCATACTGGTGGATTAACAATTACAGAAACATAAAAAATGATTGTGGTCATTACCAATACTGTTAATTTAGGGCAGCTGTGGCATAAACCTTACACTGGGTGGTGATCTAATAAATTTCTTAAGCACTGTATGTCGACTGGGCCCCTCCTACCTTTTGGGCCCTGGGGTACAACTCTGGCTGCCCTGTTGGAAGTTACGCCTTTGACAATGACCACATCCACAGGTCAAGAGGGGACACTGGGTGGTTTAAGTATGAAAACGATATGACGACTTGCTGTGTTCTTTCACTGTTACAAGATCTTAACCCAATTAAACAGCCTTTGTAGATTTTGTACTGACATGTTAGAAAGCCCTCTCCATTGGCATTATCCAACACCAAATGAAAAAAAAAGACTTTTGCTGGAATGGTGCTCAATGGCTCTCTCCAGAAGAGTTCCCAAAGCTTGGAGAATCCATGCCAAGATGCAGTGAATCTGATGGCTGCATGTGGTAGTCCAACACCTCATTAACACAATTTATGCTGGTTTTTTTTTCCTTGTTCACCTGTTTATCATCTTTCCTTCATTTTCCTGTCACACATTATACATTCCTGGACTATATATTGAAAATAGCTTTTCAATAAACCTAATATCTTTAAAAAAAAATTACTATCTCTCAATTAAAGCTGCAATGAAAGCTACATTTTTTTTTCATTTCAAACTCTTTTATGTGTTTGATATTAATTAACTCTATAGAGAATTTTTAAAACTGACAGCTTTTTTAGTTGACATGACACAGAGGTTCCTGTTTCCTAGCTAGCTAGTAAGGGTTGAAAGGCTTGCCAGTATAGTGGTTATAAAATTCACAGCCCATCACTTCTAATGTTCAATAATTAATATATTGGGTTACATTTTACTATTTGATGCTCTCAAAAGCCATAGTATAAAAATGACAGATCAAAGAGCAGTCACAGACTATTTTCAGTAACCTCTGAAGTCTCTGTTGATTGCACTGCATTGAGTCCAAAAGATACCTCTGTCATTAAACTCCTGTAAAACTGTTGTATTTTTTTTATAGTTTGCTTTTTGAAAATGTATACAAATGAGAACAAGATAGTGTGGTAATTACTAAACTTTACAGGTGCCAATAGGTAGATATTGTGAGAGCCAGACAAAGCTAGTCTATTTCACTATTTCCAATCTTTATGCTAAATTACGATAACCACCTGCTGGCTGGAGGCATACAGACAGTTATGAAGAAGGTGTTGATTGATTTTTTTTTTTGACTAGCTCTCTGCCAGAAATCAAAATACCTAAACCTGGTGTTTGTTTGCTTTAAAAACACAGATGTAGCTGAAAACACTCAGTGGATGATACAAATTAGAATTTTACCCTTCAAATAACAGTTTCTGATTTTTCTATGTCACAAAAGGTAAAATCACATCACCAACAATGAGGACAGTAAAGGCAAAACACAGTTCCTTACTGTGCTAAATGCTGAAAAATGTTAGCTGAAGTTTAAAGGGAACAATGCAAATGATCAAAGTTTTAATTTGATTGAATTTTATTTAAAAGAGTATTAGTAAATTTTGAAGCAATTTTACAAAGCTAATAAATCATTTCTGCACCCAATTTGAAGCAATTTTCAGACATTAATCAACTAATCTAACCTCAGTCTCAGCTGTGCCGCTGTTCCGTAGCAACAACAGACTGAAATAGAAAGTTTTTTCTTAGAGTAGGATTTCTTTCTTTTTCTTTTTCTTTTTCTTGATGTAATGTATGCTGATTGCAGAGCCTATAGAGAGGGAACCAGCTGCCTCTGATAAGCTGTGCATTGCAATCTGTGCCAGGTGAAAAGAGAAAGAAAGAAAAAAAAAACTTGCATTAAAACTTCCAGATGCCAATTGTGATTCAATCCAGCGCATTTAACATAGAGTGGAACATAGGTGTCAGTAGGTGTTTACAGGGTGATGCAGGGGAAGAAGAGAAAGGTAGTTCCACCAGCCGTAATGTAAGTGAGTGTAATTAGTTAAAGCTAGTTAGCTAGACTAATGTCCCCCAGTCTGTTGCATAACGCAGTATTTCTGCAACTGAATGAAAGAGATGGCATTAATGACAAACAACAAAGAAAAAAAAGATTTTCACCTTTTTATAAGAGCTACTATATATGTAAATACAGTGCTCGACAAATTTATTAGCCCACCTGTCATAAAAATCCAGCATCAAGAAGTGCTTTAATATGGACTCTTTCCTTTTCAGTGAGTTCTCTACATTTTACCATTTTGAACAGGAGTGATGAATTTCAAACTGAATTCATGTTTTTATACCCAAATTTGAGGCGGTACTCTGGACTTCTCTGAGAAGTCAGAAACAAATCAAGCATAACATTCAACCATTAAAACAAATTTTTCTGTTCAGTAATGCAAGTAAATAAGTGTAATTTGGCATCTTAATCAAAAAATAGTAATGTGCTTTACTATATTTTTTCTGCTATTTTTGTAAAACAGTAAATTTGAAAATGAATGGATAACAACAATAATTATATTTCAGCATTAAAATATCAATTTGATTAAAGAGCTTGTTCATACTGGTGGATTAACCATTACAGAAACATAACAAGTGGTTTTGTTCATTACCAATACTGGTCTAATAAATTTGTTAAGCACTGTATATGCTACTGTTGTAGCATTGTGGATGCTTATTTATTTATTTTTTTAAATATGTGTCTATTTCAATCTAACTCATACATAGTTTATAGACTGCATTAGTTTAGATATATTAAGCCAACACATTGTTTTTAGAAGAAAGGTTTGTTACCAGGTTTTCAGTTCAAACAGGAATATAATCATCCACACAGAATTTGTTGTTTAAAAACATCATCGATAATGTCTTTCTGATGTTGTATTGTAACTCTAAGTCTAGTAAGATTTAAAGAATTTGATAGAAGAAACAGTTGCTGGAGAAACGTTGGTAAAGTTTCTGAAAGCATGTGACTGACACCTAGTGGAAGACACAGTACAAGACAAACCCCCCCCCCGCCCAAAAAACAAAAACTATAATAAACACTGCATTGTATAAATTTGGATTAATCAAATAATTTCTCATAATTATCACTGTAAACCTTTAACAAATTTAAAAACTGATTTGGTAATTGAGATACCACCAATCTGTAAAATCATGTCAAAAATGTTTTAAGATGTGATTTTGTTCATTCAGTTACTGAGAATATTATTTTGGAAGGAACTCGAAATAACTAAAGCAAATCACTGGGAATGGATTTATAAAGGGCTGACGATGTAGTGTTTGTAAAGCCAATAAATTAGACATGTTGAGATGTTGATGTTTTTAAACACAGGGTAACCTGTTAAGAATGTGGAGGACTTGCTTTTATCACCACCCTCTCAAAGTGAAGCAGTGGTGGAGGCTGTAACTTGACCTTGGCTCTTAATGGCTGTGTGACAATAGTGCCCCGTCCCACTGGCCTGTCTGCCCCTCTGTTGTGTCTATTTATAATGTCCAGACACAGTGCAGAGGTTATTCAGAGGTGCTGGTGAACAAAGGAACAAAGGGTGAGAAATTGTTCTGCTATTGTTTCTACTGTTTGTATGCTTTTTCACAAAAAACTTGAATTTGTTTGAGTTTTCAGAATTTCTCTTTTTAACCTAAACATGTAATTCCACTTATCACTTATGAATTTAAATTTGTATGTCAGTATGCCAGCACAATCTCGCCATCAAAATTGGAACATGTGTCTTTCTTGGAAGTATAGGTGCAAAATAACAAACATATGAATGGTAAATATGTTTCTGGTTTGAATTCTTCTTAGATGATCATGTCCCTGTGTTCATAAGCCAAAATGGTGGGTAAAATTATTTTCACTTTTTTACACAATCAGAAAATTTTAGGTCTCAGTCTACTTGAAATTATAGTTATTGCTTTTACTAACTAGCCAGCTTACAACTCTTACCTACTGTCATTACCCTCTGTGCTGTATTATTTCTCTCTTTAGGTGAAGAGCACAAAGATGTCAGTGGGCTATCATAAGCACTGTGACAAGTGTTACAATGTCCACTGTCAAGTCCCGGTGCAGACCTCTGTTTCATGCATGGTCATCAAGTGCCGCAAAAACTGTGGTGCAAGCCTCCACATGTGCAAGCAAGAGGAGCACCAGCTTCTCTGCCCTAATGAGATAGTCCCTTGCCTTAATGTTTACTATGGCTGTCCTCTCACCATGCTGCGCTGCAGACTGGCCAAACACTTAGAAGTCTGTCCTGCCAGCGTGGTCTGTTGCTCTCAGGAGTGGAACCGCTGGCCTGTTTCAGAAACTGATCTGACCTTTTATAGAAATGTTTCTGAAAACCCTCTGGTAAACACTGAGGAAAATCTTGATGTTGCTATGGCTCTTAGGGACCAAGAGCTGCTGTTTCAATCAATCAAAATGAAGAACATTTTTCCTGAGTTGATGTTGGAGGATTCTGCCCTTCAAAACATTACTGCTGGGATCAATAGTCCTGCAGAGAAGACCTCCTGTTCTTTAGATAGTGGTGAATTTAGAGAAAATGGCAGTGCAGAGATGGAAAAAGAACTGAGTCAAGAGGAGAGAGAGGCTTTGGCAAAGTGCAGGGATGTGACGAGTATTCAAAATTATAGCTCCTGGGAGAAAATATTCAATAAGGAGAAGGAGGGGTGCAAGCAAACTGTCAGAAACATGAATAAGGGGGGAAAAGGAAAAGAAAAGGAAGAGCAAGAATCGTCAAACAGTCAGACAGACTCACACCAGGTGGGGGGAAATGCTGTAACTGCCAGAAGCATAGATGGTGCAACTGGCCTCGCACCATGGCAAGACGGGGTCCTTGAAAGGTTAGGCAAAGAAGTCAACATTGCAGAATATAATATGTATCTGGTGCACAATGGGGCAATGTTGATTAACTTTGGGCAACTTGCTGCTTGCACGCCAAGAGAAAAGGATTTTGTTTATGGGAATCTGGAGCCCATCGAGGTGAAAAGCGTCCGCTCATTTAATGTTCCTACCAGCTATCGAGCAAAGCGCAATCACTTGAAGGACCCCTCACACAAGGCCCAAACCACGAACCAGAGTGTTGACACTTCAGATTTGGGCATTTCAATTGAGGATCTTCCGAAGTGTGAAGAGGTTAGCACAACACTTCTGTGCTCCCTGGAAAAGGAACTGAAGGGACATTCAATCTCAGAGAGTGTGTCGACAGATGGGCTTTACGTAGATATAGGAACACAAACATACATCTTTTCTTCTGCTCCCTTCAAGCCAGATGCATCCCTAGCTCTCGTAGCAGGCAGACCTCATGGTCTTTATTTACACGTTGAAGCGGAATCTGTCACTAGAAGACACAACAAAACATGTTCAGCCTTCAGCTACATGTGTGGCCACTACTTTCGCCGTGATGAATACTGCTTTCATTTCAGGAATGTGCACTCTGACATACAGGCCTCTCTCAATGGCTGGTTTCAGCAGCGCTGCCCCTTAGCATACCTTGGGTGTACTTTCACCCAAATGAGGTTTCACCCCACGGGTCAGCAAGCAACAATTAAATTCTGCCAAGATGTCAGCACTCTAGTACTCCAACCAAAAGTCCCTTCATCCCTCTGTGAAGGTGGAAAAACCTTCAGTCCTCAAAGGAATGGTGCACATAATCTGGATCTCCTAAACAGGCTTCCTTTGGAGATCATTCAGCATATTGCTGGTTACCTTGACAGTTTTACATTGTCTCAGCTGTCCCAGGTCTCCCATCTGATGAGAGAGATGTGTGCCACATTGTTGCAGGAGAGAGGGATGGTCTCTCTCAAGTGGGAGAAAAAGAAACACTCCAATGCGGGAAGCTCCTGGATATGTCAAAAGAAAGCAAGTATCCTTAAGATTTATTTGTTTATTTAAATATTCTGGTCTTCTTTTATAAAATGAATTTTACTATTTTAGTCAATTTGTGTTCCCTGAACTGTAGATGAAAATTTGATTGCATTCCTAGACACGTGTATGCTACTTATTGCTTTACCATTTCTGTTTATTTCTATCATGTCAAACTTCTCTATCATTTCCCCTTTAGTACCTAGCATCATTCTGTTAACTGTCACTGGAAAAATGTAGTCATTCATACAGTATGACAGCAGCTGCACTGTAAACACTCCTGACTCTCAATAGTCCTCTCTAACAACATTACAAACTGAACCACAGTTGTGTTGGCAACAGTTATTGAGTCCCCACTGAATCACACACTAGAGATTTACTGCTTTTGTCTGTGTCCTTGCCAAAAATCAGCTGCCTCTAAGGTCAGGAACCACAAGGAAATGAAAGTGAAATTTTCTTTTGTTTCCTGACGGTGGTGTCCAAGCAGTGGTCTGGTAGTTACATGGTTTTGCAACAACAGCAACAAAAGAAAAGCAGCATTATATAACATACTCAGGAAAATAAGGATAATCCTAATTCCTGAAAAATTGGTCTCATTTACAACAACTGGAATCAAACCTTGCATGCTTGGTTTAAATCACACCACTGAGCTAGCTTAGAATTTATGGCTTAGACAACTACACCACAAGGATGCCTGATGGTCCTGGAATCTAAACCATACAGATTCCCAAACCAGCCTCAGTTGTTGGAGGTTACCTAAATCCTGTCTGGGATTATGAGAACTGAGTAAAGGGTTGAAATTTTAAGTAGTTCAGATTTACGACCACTAAGCTATGGCCACTTAAATACATATTTAGTTGAAGTACCATCTCTTCAGGATAAGCTTGCAGTTGTGCAGGATTCTTTGAGGTTTTGTAGATGACCACACATCATTGGTCATAATAAATTTCACTGCAGGTGGACCAAGTATTTACATCAGTGCATGAATTTGGCAACCAGGCAGGCATAAGAAAAAAAAGTCATTAAAATCTTTTTGAGTGAGAACACGACTATATAATGTCCCAGATTTGTTGAGGAACAAATAAAACAAGCTGGTAAAAATGGCTTACAGTTCCAGAGCTGTGAGCTGTGAAAATGAAAGTGGGTAGATAAGAAATCTATTTTTTAGTTGTATTTGCTTTCATTTTTTTTTTTTAGCTCTGTCTTCATGCTAACAAACATGTGTGATTAAAACCCCTCTGCTGCAGCTAATAAAACAAAAACAATATAAATGCACGTGTATATTTTTGCATTGACTATCTCTGTACAGCAGTGATTATGGGACAAAGAGAGAGTTGATGACATGATGTGGAATGGCCTGAGGCTTTGCTGCCAGTAAACACAGTGCTACCATAACAAGTCAGATATGTAATCATTCATGGAAACATGGGATGTTAATAAGACTGTGTAGGCAACAGCTGGGTATTTGCTCCCAGATGAATGGCATAATTTGTATAAATTTGTCATGGATGGAAACAGAAATAGCACCATGCCCTCACATGTGATAAAAGTATTATGTGATCTAGATTCCATGGAATTTAAAAATACATTTATCCTCATGGCAGTATACTGTAGCTGCAGTACAGTTGATAGATGCTATGACAGCAGCCTCCTACACGTACTACAGCTCTGCCTCTGTGTTTTACAGGTTTGGAAATTCAGCTCTCAGTTTTCCTCTGTGGACAGATGGAGCTTCAGTGATACTCCTTCCATGTCAAATCACCTGGGAACCTGCTCCTTCTACCAGAGAGAAGATCATACCGAGCCAGTGGCTTTACCCTGCCTGGGAGAGGTCAGAGGCAAACACGGAAAACTGAAGCATAAGAGATAATGCTCATGTCTTGGAACACAGTGGGTAGACCACAACACGACTAATGCCTCGTTTAGAATCACTGAGACGTAACATGTACGCACTCGTCTGAAAAGTGTACAAAGCCTCCGCATGTAGAGCTGCTATATAAAAACAGAGTTGCTGTGTGTTAAAGCCCTGCAGAAAGGTGAACTACTTTATCTTAAAAAAAAATAATTTAGTATAAATGGCTATTTTGGTGATGTAATCATCCTGTATTTTTTTTTGTGGCATTCACTCAAATCATTTTTCTTGTTGGTGTGCAAAATTCCTTGAGATGGATCGAGTCATGCAGTGTAGTGTGCAAAGAAACCTAAAAGACATCATTGAATTTTCACATTTGCTGATGTGTTTTCTGCAAAGCATCCTCCTGATATCAGATGAACTGTTTGGCATGACTGAGCTGTCTAGTGCTGTTTGTTCCAGCATATTTCATTCTTATGGTGGAAGGCATTATTTAAAACAAATAAAGGAAGCGGAACTGCTGCCGACTGTTTCAACATGACAAGACTGACATCTAGTGGATAAAAGCTGAAATATCTCATCTGTATCAAATGGTATGGTTTAGTATTTTAATGCTGGACAGTAGCTCACATGGTCTATATGTCATATTTAAATACAGCACTGCCTACTTTGTGATGAGAAGACTAACAAGTCTGTTTCTGATGTAGAAAAAATAAAAGTGTGATCTATCTGTAACTGACTGTATCCTCTACACTGTGAATAAATGTGACTTTCAGCTGGACTCATTTTTTAAAGGAGCACAATCAATTAAAACAACATCACAAAAAAGGTTATTTTATTGAATACAGTCTTCATGAGAGAAAAAGTGAACATCTAACGGTCTACATTACTGCATCTCAGATATTTCGGGGTTGCGTAGTTTGTTGATCACCTCTGACAGCATGTTGTTGCATAGGGCAGCATACGGATTAAGGACCACAGCCTGTTGTCGAGCAAATTCACTTCCAAGTGCAGCTGCTTTCTCAAAATCTGCTCTGGCTCCTTCATTCTGGCATGCTAGTCTACGTAAAAGGCCTCTTTGCACCAGTGCCTGGCAGGCAGTTCGCCCAGTACTGCTGCTCAGAGCAATTGCTCGGTCCAGATCCTCCAGGGCTCCTGAGAGAAGAGAACAGCACTGTGAACCAAATACAGGTTTGGAAAGTTGATTTTGAGGCCACGACGTTCTAAGATACTCAGTTTGGGCTTTGGGTCAGACTACTGCAATATTCATTGCAAGTAATGTAGCTGAATTGTCTTTGAACTACTTTTCTTTCAAGCACTGTAGAGAGTGCAGTCAAATAATGAGCAAAAATAGTCATACTTGAGTTGGGATAGGCTCCTCCCCCCTCCCATATGATCCTGAAGTGGATAAGTAGCTAAGAAAATGGATGGATAATCACACTCTAAAGTGCATGTAACCTAACAATTTAAAAGTTTAAAAGGTTCTATTATTTCATATGTATTAGTAAAATCTTGTACCACCATATTTCACAATTATGTAGAAGTTAACAGAGATTTTCAGATGAGTAAAGTACTAAAAAAGGATTTTTACCACTCTGTAATACAGCAGTTCTTTTCACATTTTCTGTCTGTTCTAAATATACATGTAGATGTTTTGTTAGAAAAGTGCAGTTTTGTTAGTGACTTGGTAGTCACTAGTGACTTGTTTGTGTTAGTAACCTTTTTAGTGACTCAAAGAGTGTGGGATTATTCAGATATTATTCAGATATGACTTGAGCAAAATATTTGTTATTTCTGTCTACAAACCTGCTATTTGTATGACAGACAGCAGGTAAAAGAACCAAAAACACTACTATCTCAGAGCTTATACAGTACCACTGTTGACAAAGTGCATCTGCTAGACAAAGCTCTAATACTCATGCTGGCCTCAGACTTGGCAGTCTGATAAGTTGGCACAATGTGGTGTGTCTGGAAAGGGTTATTATTGAATTTGTTGCATGTACCTGCTGTGTCCCCCTTCAGCCGCAGGGCCTGTGCCCGGTTGTTATAGGCAGAGGCTCGCTGAGGCAGGATCTGGATTGCCTGGCTGAACAGTTGAAGTGCAGCTTGCAAATCCCCAGCCTCTGCTGCTGAGACACCCCGCATCTCCAACTCTTTCACTTGCTTCAGCAACTCTGTGTCAAAGCCACTGTCTGGCAGGAGGAGATAAACAGGTTTAAAAAGGACTCAAACTCAATTGACAGGTACCGTGGCAAGGAAAACACAGAAATGTCACTCGGAACTCAGTTTGGATTACAATGTCATGTTTTTTGCAGCCCAGAAATGGAATGTGTTCAAATAAATTCAATATGCTGCGACATGATATGTTGAGACACATCAGTCAGAAGCTCATGCTCACCATCATCAATTAATTCCTCCTCTTGGTTAAGGCCAGGAATGTCTCCAAAGGGGGTGGTGGGGTTGAATATAGCCTGGAGTACAGCTCTGTCATGTGCCGAGGCCATCTTACTGGTGTCTGTAAAGTAAGCAGAGAAGATGGCAAAAAAGGAAAAAATCATTACACCTAAATTACAGCTGGGTGGAGATTTCTTCCTCCCCCAGCTTTTGCCATTTCTAAAAGCCAATCAGAGAAGGGGGCGGAAGCAGAGGTGGACTTTGAGATTTCCCTGCACTAAGTACATCTGCATCTTGTTAACTAAAAAATTCAGGCCAGTAAACACTGCATGTTGCACAGCTTTGCACAGCACAGACATCAGAGCTCCAGATAGACAAAACTAGAGATTTGTCAACATGGGAACAACTCTAGTCTTGTTTTTCACTTTTAATACTGTTGTATTTTTATCATGATTGTATATGTATGCATTATATCATGACATGTATACATAAATGTTTAACATGTTTTAAATGTCTCTCAATCCCTCTGTAAAGCACTTGGAATTACCTTGTGTGTGAATAGTGGTATACAAATTGACGTGACTTGATTTGACTCTTGTTATAATGGTACAAGGAGACAGAATAATCTCAGAAATGTGTCATATGATATTAGTTTTTACCCAGTTATCTGTCTGGCTAATAAAATGGTCAGCCATGGGTATACCTGATAAAGTGGCCACTTAATTAGGCCATGGGTGTACTTAATAAAGTGATCTGCCACTTAATTAGGCCAGAGTTGTACTTAATAAAGTGGTCATCAGTCTACTTAAGAAAATGGTCACAGGTGTGCCAGTCATTTTATTAGACCACAGGTATACCTAATAAAGTGGCCACCAGTGTACCTAATAAAGTAGCCATCGGTGTACCTAATAAAGTGACCACCAGTATACAGTATATATACAGGTGTAACTAATGAA
>VUQI01061504.1:0-21701 GCA_015106735.1 Paratilapia polleni
CAGCAGTGGTTTTCTCCTTGGAACTCTCCCATGGATGCCATTTTTGCCCAGTCTCTTTCTTATTGTTGAATCATGAACACTGACCTTAACTGAGGCAAGTGAGGCCTGCAGTTCTTTAGATGTTGATCTCGGTTCTTTTGTGACCTCCTGGATGAGTTGTCGATGCGCTCTTGGAGTAATTTTGGTAGGCCGGCCACTCCTGGGAAGGTTCACCACTGTTCCAAGTTTTCTCCATTTGTGGATAATGGCTCTCACCGTGGTTCACTGGAGTCCCAAAGCTTTAGAAATGGCTTTGTAATCCTTTCCAGACTAATCGATGTGGATAGTGGCATGATGTGTTGTGAGATCTTTTAGCCTACTTCACTTTGTCAGACAGGTTCTGTTTAAGTGATTTCTTCATTCAACAGGTCTGGCAGTAATCAGGCCTGGGTGTGGTTAATCCCAGTTAATTCATGATTTAACAAGGGGGGCAATTACTTTTTCACACAGGGCCATGTAGGTTTGGATTTTTTGTTTCCCTTAATAATAAAAACCTTGATTTAAAAACTGCATTTTGTGTTTACTTGAGTTATCTTTGTCTAATATTTAAATTTGTTTGATGATCAGAAACATTTAAGTGTGACAATCATGCAAAACAATAAGAAATCAGGAAGGGGGCAAACACTTTTTCACACCACTGTATATTTAGTTGGTAATGGATATAGATTTGCAACCTGTCCAGGATGTACCCTGCCTCTCATCCTGTGACACCTGGGTTAGGCTCCAGTGGCCCTGTGACCCGCGGTTAAGCGGTTAAGAAGATGGATGGATGGATGGATGGATGGATGGGTTATGAAACTCTGCATAATGACATGACCAGCTAAATCCACTACCCATACTAATCTGTAGATTTTACAGTTTTGACATCATCACATACTGTGCCCCATTCAAAATGATAGTGGTGGAAATTACTAGTAGCTTAAAAGAAGCAGCAGACATTTCCTGTAAATAGAGCTGATTTTCATTCAAGCTGCAAAACATTTCTTAGTGTTGTATCAGTGGTCAAAATCTCATTCCATGGGTCATGGTGCACATCATATCTCTTCTTACTCCTGTGTATCATTCATGGTATTCATGCACTATTCTGCGACCACTGCTAACTACTAGCTAACCACTTACCACACTCACAGCTAATTGTGGACACCCCACGCTGTTCAAAACATCACTGAAAAGGCCAACCAGCAGGGAGGGAAGGGGAGCTCTGCGCTTGAAGGCATTGTTACTTTTAAACAGACACAAGATGGAGGATAATATAATCATTTAACTGTTTAGTGTCATGAAAGTATGTCCCTTACTGCTGCTTCTTTCTTGTGGTAGTTGTTCACATGTGGTCTACACGAAAAACTTAATGAAATAAATAAATACTTTAAAAAAATAATCTGTAATACAGTCATGAAGTATCGGCGAGCCAAAGTCACTTTCAAAGTCACTTTGAACACTTTTTTTTTTTTTATGAGATTGCCTACACTCCACTGCCACTTATTGTTCTGTATGTTCCTGTGTGACAAACAGCAGCCATCTGTATTTGACATTTACAATGAATTGTTTTTCAGATAACTTTGTGGTAGACCACAGCTCCTGTGTAAGAGCATGCCCCAGTAACAAGATGGAGGTGGAGGAGAACCGCATTAAGATGTGCATCCCTTGTACTGACATTTGTCCAAAAGGTAAACCGCAAGAACATGCTACAGATGTAGTAACTAATCACTGAATAATTATTTTCCCATTGATTTAGCTATTTATGAACTTATTAGCACAATTAATTCTGATAACACCTCAGTTGTTTATATTGGGCATGCCCAAAAAGCTCTGCAATGCATGTGAACATTAATATGTCTTTAACTACATTATTTCTGATACCTGTATATAGCCACTATAAACAAACATAAATTATGATTGCTGCACTTTATTTCACTTTTACTGCTTGATTAGTTTTCGTGAATACAGGAACAGTACACATTATACTGATTGCATTAAACCCTTAATCTACCTTATGTTTTTCATATTGGTGACATAATTAAAGTAACGCAATTTTTCTTTATTGTTTCACTGTGTTTTGTTTAGCGTGTGATGGAATAGGTACAGCCAGCCTACAGACTGCTCAGACAGTGGACTCCAACAACATTGACAAGTTTGTCAACTGCACCAAAATCAATGGCAACCTGGTGTTCCTGATTACTGGAATCAAAGGGTGAGAGCTGAGAACATTCAGCTTATCAGAATGATTGAAGACGGACTGAAAAAAAAAACTTTCTATATATAAAACGGCTTTTAACCAGTCAATTGAGTTTTTCTGTCAAAATATTCAGCTGAACAGGCACTGAGCACTCACAATGGGTTGTTGAAAACGGCCCACAGGTAGTGTATACCTCACTGAAGTTTGAAGTTCCTAAAAGTAGAAATCACAGCTGGAAGTCTACCATGACCATTTTAGCCTTTAGCCAGACTCAGTTTGCACCTGTTGGTCACAAAGCATAGATGTTGTGTTTTATTTAGGTCACCTGGCATTCAGAGTGGTGGATTGAATCAATTATTAATTAAGACCGATGATACTCTCCAGCTGACACACAAATGTACATCCATGATGGACACATTTAGAGTATGTGTGCTTAAAAGATGTTAGTTGAGAGTGGCTGAGAGTGTCACCTCTCTGAGCATAGATCTTTCTGGGGGCTATGCCCTTGAGTAGCCACAGGCAAAGTATCAGCTTCTCCATTGCTGCACCTGCTGACCGACTCCTTTCTTTTGTTCCATTCTCCTTCTGCTTTATTGAGTTTCTCATGTGACTCTGTAACAATTGCAATTTGAAATATATTTCCATAATACTTGTGGAAAAAAAAGGTATTTTACAAAACCCAAATAGTACAAGTATACATACACACAGAGACATACAAAAAAAAAAAAAAAAAATTATGAAAATAAAAGTAAATGTAATTCCTTGCTTCCACAACAGCATTCAACATGAGTCTAAATACACTGCAAATATTGACGGTCCATTTTTTATTACGTATTCCAAAATCAATTAATATAAATTGCTCATAACTCGAGTGTTGCCTCAAAGTATAAAGATAATTGAATCAAACTGTTAAGTGGATGGCAAGTGCTTAGTTATGTCTGCATAGATATACAGTACTGTATGTGTGCATTAAAGTAATCGTATGTTTTTCAATATATTTCCCAAAAAATAAAAAGCACACAATATTCTGAACACATACATGCTTACCAAGTCAACTGGCATTCAAGAATACATTGCTCTATGTCTGCTTACATGCAGCAACATTTTATTTCCTGTAATTAGGAATATTCTTTGCACATATCGATGAAAATAATAAAACAAAACTCTTTTTTCTTTTACTTTCCTTTATTTGTTATTGTCATTCTGAACTCTCATTTGATTCACAGAGATGTCTATCATAACATTGAAGCTTTGGACCCAGAAAAACTCAATGTATTCCGCACTGTTCGGGAAATTACAGGTAAGTGTATAATTTGCACTGCATGCATCTTATACATATGACTTAATACACAATAAATAATATTTACTCTTACATTTATTTGTTTTCTTGAACATTTATGCCTTAAATGATATTTTGAGTGGTCAATAACACAAGGAAAGTTCCATTTAAATGCTTATAAATGCTTGCATATATCAGCGTATGTGTATTTTGTCAAGTCCTCCTCAACCCTGTCCACACCAAGGACAGACACTGCAGAATAAGATGAATATCATATGAGTCTTTCAATCTCCTCTTTCTCTCTGCTGCGCCTCCCTCAGGGAGTCTCTAGCCTTGAGTCCCACAGCCCCAGCTCTCCCTTCACGCACCATGAAGAAAAGATCCAGAACATGTGGTGCACATTGTTAATCCCCCAGCTCCCCTATGCCACCTCCACTTTTTAGCTGCATGTATACTGTCATGCTTCCAGCCCCAACATTTGACAATGCCATCAGAAGAAAACATCATGTCTCTGATGTCATATTCCTCCAAGCAATAAGAAAATATTCTTGTAAAATATCAGTGGTGGTATTTAGCTATGAATGGCATTCACAAAAACAGATGCCTTAAATAGTACATTCCTTTTCTTTGAACAATACTTATTTACTTAGGATTACATCAGTTATATTTTGGAAAAAAAAAAGCAAGCAACTAAGAAGCATCTCTGGAATTCACAATGACATCTTGAGATTTTGTTAGATACTTTACTTTCTGCATAACTTGTAGTAAACAAATATTATTATAATTGATGGTAATTATTCTTTAAATGTAATATAAAGGGTGATAAATGTACACAATTAAGTGCCAGAATAAATGTGGTAGTAGTAGCAGTTTTTATACTTGCTCATTATGCAGATCATGCTTTTGTGCTGCCACCACATCTGTCTGTATTATCTAAATGTGACAAAGCACACCACTCTGATTTAAAAAACCCCAAAAAAACCTTGGGTTGTTGTAGTTCAACAGCAAACTTCATAGTTCAGGTTTAGAAGTAAAACAACTAATAACTGCTGCATCCAAAATAACATTATTAATTAACATTATTATTTATTAATGCACTTCCCTTAATGGAAATCAGTAACTGACAAGAACTGACAAGAGATGTCAATTATAGATAATATTTATGGCTTCCCAAAAAAAAAAGAATGAAAATGAGTTAAGAAAATAAGTTAAACTAGGGCAGCTGTTTTTCATTTGGTAAAGCGAATTGCCCACTGGCATGGTGAGCAGTTTGATCCTCACTTCTTGACATGCTGAAGTGTCCTCAGGCAAGACAGTGAACCCAATTGATGGCAACCATTTCATCTGAACTCTGCTGCCATTGGTTTGCAAATAAGTGAATAAGAATCACATACTGTAAATCCCTTTGTATCTTTGTAAGGTAAATAAAGCAGATTGTTTACCATTTAAACTGACCCAGACATACTCCAAAACTGGACTTCCAAGGTGTTTTGTTTTTTTGCTCCTCTTCTAATAGTGATAGTTTGAGAGCAGGTGATGGGGCATAAACCAGTGGTCATGTGGTCAGACATGTGTGTCAGCTCAGCTTGTCAGCTCTCTGAGCTGTCAGGAGAACGTGACTTCCGACAAAAGCAGGCAACCTGCATCCATGACCCCAAGGTCACAACTAGCGTTGCTCTAGCTTTCAAATGAGCTGTGTAGGAGGACAGCTTCCATCATCCACACCAGCACACCCATCCTTCTGTCTCAAATTCTTTTCCTTTTTTTTTTTTTTTTTTTTTTTCTTTTTTTTTCTTTTCCTTTTTTTTTTTTTCCCCCCCCCCCCCCCCTTAAAAAGAACACTCATCTCTCTCTCTTTCCATTTGTCTCTGCATTTCTAATATCTCTTGTTAATCAGAAACAGTGGTGATCAGGCAATACAGCAGATGGCAAAATAATGTACTACACAAATGATGTAATCATCAACCTGCAACCATGTGCGACACCTTTGAGAACATCCAGTAGTATAAGCAAAACAAAAATCTCACTCCCCGGACTCTTTCTTGTCTCTTTCTCTCTGCCCAGGTTATAACATGGTGGTAACAGGCTGCCAGTCAGATCACAGTCAGCAGGCTCTGTCCTGCAAGATGTCTGCGGAGTACGATGGTTTCATGGCCTCAAACAAGAGGTGAGCCAGATTACGGTCTGTCTAGCATCCTGTCCGCGCTGGCTTTAAAGATCGGATTAAGATTGCAAACTTTAATGATCACCATGGGGAAATCAGGCTCCTACAGCAGCACGTAGTGCAGCAAGAAATCAAAGAAGTAAATTATCTTCCAGGGTTACAGAGGCATATATGCAGGTGAGAATTATTACAGTCTCACTTATTACAGTGGTAATCTTTGAATATTTTTAAGGAGTTTATTGACTTTTTACCATGGCTGGTATTGTAATAGATTAATAGATTATTTTAACTACCAGTTCTTTTCAGTATTGTCAAACTCATAACTCATAGAAGGGTGTGAAGAACAATCTGTTAATTAGTTCTTTATTATGTTTTTATTTTTTATGCATTTAAATGGTTAGTTTCTTAAAGTGCTGCTGTAGACTTATAATAATATAAATACAATGAAAACTATTAATAATATTAAATTCAATGGTCAGACTTATGTGGAAGTTCTTGGAGTTCTTTGAAAGAGGAGGAATCTCTTTCTCATTGATATTTTTGGTTCCTTCTTTCCTCCTCCATCTGCTGTTTTAAATTCATGAGTCTGTCCACCCATTCATCCGTGACTTTTTTCCCTCTGCGCCAAATTCTCCTTCAGGGTGCTAATTGATTGTAGGAGCCTGGAAGTTTCCCTGCGCTCCTGGCTTCTTTCATTATCCATGTCCTTTCGCACATGGATTCCTGCCGCCTCGATGTTAGATGCAGTCTCTCTGTGCTCAGGCCGGAGACAGCACCGGTCCTTCCTCTCAAAGATCGTCTTTGGTCTTGTAGTGTTCTGTGAATGTGGACCAGTACGGCCTTACACATGTGCTAAGCCTCCTTCCCCTTGTCATTTTCAACACTAAGAACATCTTCCAGTTGTTTCAGCTCTTCGCACATACTCTGTATGCTTTTTCCCCTTTTTTAGAACTCTATGCAAAAGATTGCAGTTTCCTGTTTTGCCTTGTCATTTTGTGTTGCTAGCAGTTCTTTAAACTTTTCCGTCTTGTTAAACGAGGCAGGCTTTTCACTCTCTAAGCAGGTATTTTTTTGTTCTTATTACCCAAGTTGCCAGTGGCACCCACTGTGCATCCCTGTCCCACGTTCTTCTTAAGTCAGTATCCCTGTTTTAATCAGTCCTATCTACTCAAGACATTAGGTGATATAAATTAGATACACATCTTTTTTTTTTTTTTGTTCTTCACCTCCATCTTGATGAGAAAGGACTGCTGGTGCACTCTTGTAGTCTTTCTATTGTTGGACAGTGATTGTGTTTCATTTACCAGTGTCATGTCAGTGTATTTAATTTCCTCCAGTTTTGAAGCCCTTACTTTAAACTGCATGACATAATGGCATCCATGTGATTAAGCATATCTTTTTCAATTGCAAGGTCAGCAGTTTGACTCCTGGTCCCAAGCTTTGGGTTGCAGTTTGAGAATCGGAGGCATTGTAATAGGCAGTTTGTGCATTGGGGCGGCCTGTATTTTAGCAATTGCAGCAGGCTTCATTTTGGGCTTCGTAGCAGGTGGGTTTGGATACTGTGGAAGAACTGCTGGAAAAACCTGTTAAGCTGTGCAGCTGTTCCTGCAGTCTTCGGCTTGTGGGCTGTGTCAAAGTGTCTTATAAAACCCCGCAGCTGTATGAGCCACTTATTGAGTGACCAATCAGATTCTACATTTTCCTTACTCATGTCCTCAGCAGTGTACCTGGCAGGGGGATGTTGAGATAGATGAAAAACCGACAAACAGATACACATTAATTGCTCAATTAGTTAGATAAATGTATGAATGCAGTCTGTAATAGCTAACATCATTAGATGAATGTGCAGTCACTAGCTGCCAAACTAATTATTCACTACTCCTTCTGAGATAAATGAACCATGCACTGGGTTGCTTCACATTAAACCTTTGCTCTCACAGTGTTAGGCCTCCGCTGTTTTCGCTGAGCTTATTTGAACCACACTTGTCACTGACAGCTATCCATACCACCTTCTAACTGGGGGCGCTAAGGCAAAACTAAGATAATACAATCTGCTCTTAATGAACCCAAAATGAAGATGATGTATGATCCCCTACACCCTTGTCTGCATCCTTTCCAATTTTATACTTTGTCTTCAACAATGCATTAGCACACAGTGCAGGCTATCCTTGCGTCAGTGTTGCATTTATTAGGTATTTCTGTTCACAGAAGAATGCATTACATAGACTATGCCAAAAAAGCAGGATAAAAATATTCGCAAGAAACTTCAGTGTTTGCTTATTAAAAGCTTGAATATGCACGAGACAAGACTGCTTCACGCTGCTGTACAATATCATGTATTGACAATCTGTTGATATTGATTTATGGAAAAATGAATGAAGCTTAACAGCTTGTGTTTGGTGGGTGACTAAGGCATTTACTACAGTGTTGTTATTAGAATGGCAGCGAAAATGTTTTCACACTGGTTCCAAGGCACGCTTACAAACCTCCCCAGTTTCACTCATGTCGCACTCAAGAGGGAAGTGAGGATGTTTGGTTTGGAAGCAAGCCTTTTCTGTTGTTGGGCAGCAATTAGGATGGCAGAGGAAACAAGGCAGCACTTCAGTTTGGTACCAGCAGCTTTGTAATTTGGACTCTGATGTTGTAGTACAAGCCTGTTTGGTTTGGAATGAGGCTCTGACATCATGTCCAGTCATTAAGATGGCAGGAAAAAAAAAAAAATCAAACAGCTCGATCACTCACAGAGAAATTCATGCTATGAGGACAAGAACAAATCTAAATGAAAAAAGCTTCTAACTGGGAGCAAATCTGTGATACAAATGTTCTAAATTTTCAAAGTTTCCTCACAAGCTTTCTCAGAGCTTTTGTGACTGTATCGTTTGGAAATGATCCACCAAGATTACCAAAAGTTACTATTTGTACGCATACAACCATTTCTTATCATGTGACAAAGGGTGATGACAACATACCAACTTCCATTAAATAAAGAAAGCATAACAGGAAGTTGCAGGAAAAAGTAGCAGGGCTGTTTTTTTTAATCTGTGTAATGTATAAAATATGTACATTATCATGTACAAAAGAATTAAGCTCATTCTGAAAGGCACATAATATCTGGCTACATATGGCTTTCTTGAGCCACAACAATGCCCTACTCACGATGAAGGTTGAGCAGAAGTTTGGGCAGATATTTTAAGAACCCTGTCTAAATGAATGAGGAAAGAGCCATAACTTTAATTTCAGTAGTAACTAGGACATAAAAATACTTCACCAATTAAATCTGCTGAAAAGCACTGATTAAAAAAATTGGTGACTCTGTCTAAAATAAGGTTTAAAGAGCTTTTTTCCCCACAAGTCATACTTTATTAATGTCTCAATCGAGACTCCCGACACAATCAATGTCTCTGGCTACCCACCAGAGCTCTAAACAAACTCCATGCTAATTCATATTATGGATACAATAAGCCAAGAAAATTGAGAAAAGTACCCTTACCTACATCTTTGCTGTGATGAGAGTGTGCCTGCCAGCACACAGTCACAAACCTGAGCAGCACACATGCATCAGCAGACCAACACGACTGGCTCTCATTTTGGCAGCTGATTTACTTTTTGGGGTCAATTTCTATTCTGGATTCTTTGAGAGCCATGTCTCTCTCTTTTAATGTCTGTGGTCACAGCATACAGTCATGTGAAAAAGAAAGTTGTTCACAGGACTCTATGCAGTCCGGTGAAAAAGTAAGTACACCCCAGTATTCAGTAATTCAGTAACTTGTAGAACCACCTTTAGCAGCAACTCGAAGTAATCAATTCTGCATGACTTTATCAGTCTCTCACATCATTGTGGAGGAATTCTGGCCCACTCTTCTTTACAACATTGCTTCAGTTCATTGAGATTTGTGGGCATTTGTTTATGCACAGTTCTTTTAAGGTCCCACCACAGAAATGCTGTGGTGGGGCCTGGTTGAGGTCTGGACTTCGACTGGGCCATTGCGATATCTTGATTCTTATTTTTTTCAGCCATTCTGTTGTAGATTTGTTGCTGTATTTGGGATCATTGTCCTGTTGCATGACCCAGTTCTGGCCAAGCTTTAGCTGTCAGACAGATGGCCTCGCATTTGACTCTAGAATACTTTGGTACACAGAGGAGTTCATGGTCGACTCAATAATTGTAAGGTGCCCAGGTCCTGTGCCTGCAAAACAAGCCCAAAATATCACCCCTCCACCACCGTGCTGACAGTTGGTTTTCACAGGACTGCATAGAGTCCTGTGAAAACTTTCTTTTTCACCTGACTGTACCTTGTAAACTGTGATAGGAGTTGTTACTCTTCAGACTGCTGTGACTCCTCTCCGTTCTCTCGCCTGATCTCATGAATTTAATAGTCACATTTACAAATTACAAAATACTGTTAAAAGACTGCATGCTGAGTCAAGCTCTGGGTCTGTGTTTGCTGGTTACTAGAGGTAAAGTCTATCAGAGTGATGTCTATAAACACAAACAGCAGGAGTTGAACTCATACAAATGCTTTTCTGTCTCTGCTGTAAACTATGTGGTTAAGTGGATGTCAGTTTATAGTCTATATTTAGATGAAGTATTTGATGCTGACTATGCATACTTAGTCAGTGGCACAGTGACATGGTGGTTAGCACCGTTGCCTCACAGCAAGAAGGTCCTGGATTTGAATCCACCATCTGGCCGGGATTTTTCTGTGTAGACTTTGCATGTTCTCTCCGTGTTTGCGTGGGTTCTCTCCGGGTACTCTGGCTTCCTCCCACAGTCCAAAGACATGCAGTTAGTGGGGTTAGGTTAATTGGTTATTCTAAATTGACTGTAGGTGTGTATGGTTGTCTGTCTTTCTGTGTTAGCCCTGTGACAGACTGGTGACCTATCCATGGTGTACCCCACCTCTGGCCCTATGGCAGCTGGGAAAGCCTCCAGCCCCCCCCGTGACCCTGAATTGGATAAGTGGAAGAAAATGGATGGATTTGCATACTTCGCTGTAGGGGATAACCTTTATCTTTTGAATGTCTATAATGAAGGTAGCCTAGCAGGGGGTTCAGGATTTTTATATTCCAAAAGGTCAACTAAGTCCTAAAATATATGTTAACATCAGGCTTGAAAAAAATCGGATATTTTGGCTATATTATCCAATCATTATATATATGAGTGTGTGTGTAAGCACAACTTTATTAGACTACCTGTCATAAAAACGAGAAAGACCATCCAACATCACGAAGTGATGCGGACAGTCGTTAATGTGGACTCTTTCCTTTTCAGTGAGTTCTCGACGTTTTACCATTTTGAACAGGAGTGAGGAATTTCAAACTGAATTCACATTTTTATACCCAAATTTGAGCTGGCACACTGGACTTCTCTGAGAAGTCAGAAATTAATCAAGCAGAAGATTCAACCACTAAAACTAACTTTTCTGTTCAAGAATGCCAGTAAATAACTGTAAGTTGGCATCTTAATTAAAAAAAAAAAAAAAAAGCTATTTTTTTCAGCTTTTTTGTAAAACAGTAAATTCAAAAATTCAACAATTATATTTTAGCATTAAAAATATCATATCATATCATGTATGTATATGTGTGTCACACTTCTTTTTTCAAAGGGTTTGAGGAATTCCATTCCCTTTCTATTTCTTCCCTTCCCCTGAGCATGAGTTATAGTTAATTCAAATACACTGATGTAAAAACACAGGCACAATGCATTGCTTAGCTAAGCCAATTTTCATTTTTCTGTTGCAAGAATGAAGCCAACAAAGAAGAAAATTAGTGTTCAGATTTTTTATCTGCCTGATTGCAAACGTCAACAGGAGAAATGGAGTGAAGCTGAGAAAACTATTATTATAAAGCGGGCACCAGAGTTACATTTTAACTGGATGTTTTTTCTTTTCTTCCTTCGGTTGCTCCTCAGGTGGTTTTGTCATGTGGACGACGATAACTACGTAAACCCGGAGGCTCTCCTCTCACTGCTCTCAGCCTTCTCCCAGGAAGGTGACATCTACGTGGGCAAACCGAGCCTGGACAAACCTATCGCTGCTCACGAACTGCTGGAGGGCAATGCAACGGTACCATACCACTCATGAGCTTTTAGGTTTCTTGGCAATGTCAACCTCAGCACTCAGACTTGGCCAACCTTTGCTAAGTACATGCTGAAGGCATGATCTAGTGAGAAGAATATAGCTGCACACTGAAGAAAAACTACATGAGGCAGAAAAAAATTCTTAAATGTGCAAAAGGTGACAGGAACATGAATACTTTGGTCTTAGTTCCATGGTCAGCACAAATGTCTCATTTTAAAGACTGAAACTGACCATTTATACCATAGCACTCTGAAACTTCCCTGAATTTACATTTTATTAATATGGGCTGATAACTCATCACGACAGGATGACCCCCCTGAGATAAATCACTGTCCACTCCACAGATTTATTTTTCTTGCAGCGCAGCCTCTTAAGATTGTCTTCTTTCTCCATCTTGAATCCCTTTCCTCCTTCACTGTTTACTTATTTGCTGCTATGTCATTAGCTTGCTTGTTGCTATTGAATCAACCCTACTGTTTCTTTGTTTTGTGCTCTCTTGTTCCCTGGATTCTTTCTTCTTTTCTTCTCTGCTTGTTTCATTCTGTCCCTTTTTTTTTATTATTCTGTTTTGTAGAGATAGTAAACAGTTTCTTCTTACAGCATTTCAGAGAGGTTAATTACTTCAACTAATACCCACAGAGTAGCCAACTCTTTTATGCTTTCTCCACCAAGAATATTTTCACAGTTTTGAACCTCTCTGGGGAAAAAAAAAAATTAGAACCAAATTCAAGAAATGACACATGAACACATTTAATCATGCCAGCCTTATTGCTATTCAGATGTAAAAAACAAATTAAATGCAGGGTTTCTGCCAGTGTATTACAAACCCAAGTTGATCCCCTGCTAGTCCTAATTTTTATATTCACTTATTCTGTTTTTTATCTTTTTAGACAAAAGCTATAACCATTAAGTTAGCTAATGTATCTTATTAGCCTACTAATAAGATACATTATTAAAAACAAAAGGGGAGCTAAAAAAGGGATTAAAGAACCAGGTGAATATTATGACTTATTAGAGGTTTACCTGTTCAGCTAATATCTGTCCACTAATTAAGGTAGGCTAAATTATTCATAGCTGTATGTGAAGAGGGTAAACTGTAATTTGGTGCTTTCTTGAAGGTATTCAGGTCTGTTGTATGACATCATGTGCACATTGCTTGAGAGTTGTCTGACAAGTTGGATGTGATCCAACCTATTGACTATTGACGGTATATGCACTGTTTTTTTCGCTCACAGCAGTTGCTAGGTGGAATTGATGAAATCGATTGCAAAGACAAAGAAGGTGCTACACCAGAAACCTCCTTGTGATTGCTTTCCAGTTACTTTCCAGTTTTACCACTTGGTAGTAAAACTGTGAAATGTGCGATGCAAACCAGAAATTGAGATCAAAAGGTGCATTTCTGGTTCACGTTGCACTTTTTCAAGTTTTACTACCACTCAGCTAGTAGTTAGCAAGTGTTTGCAGACAAGTTAGCGTCTTCCATGCAAACTGCGGGCAACCGCAGCAATCTGCGAGCGACCAAAGCAATCGCAAGGAAGTTTTCGTTGCAGCACCTTATACTTCTTTGCAACCAATTCACCTTGTGACTGCCATCAACCTCCAGAAACCACTTGCCAACCGGTCGAGGGAATATACCTAGTGGTTGCCAGATGGTCGCAGGTTTGCAGGCCTGTGTGACTGGGGCCTTATTCACTTGATCCTGCAGCATCACATGTCCAAAATGCACGTCCAGAAGTTAAAGTGGTTAGTGATCACATGACTGGAAAACCTGAATATATATATATATATATATATATATATATATATATATAAAAATATATATATATATATATATATATATATATGTGTGTGTGTGTGTGTGTGTGTGTGTGTGTGAACCCTGCGTTCTGTTCATGGTGACAGTGGGAATGTAAACTCTCTGGTGTAGAGTATCACACACGGTTCAGCATGAGCCAATACACAATTAGTGATTAGCAATATGGCAGGTAGTTAGCGCTACATGAATCAAGTGCAACATTAAATCTTGAAATTTCAGCTCAATTAAGAACTAAGTCATTGGATTTAAGCTCACTTCAGTTGTTAGATAAAATGTCAAAGGCGGCAGATTTCAGATCTGTCGCTAGGTGCTTCCCCATAGAGGATCACTGCATACAAGACAGTGCTGTGCAGTCTTTACCTTACAATATAAAGTGCATGAGATGAAAATTATTGTGATTTGGTGTTATATAAACAAAACAGAATGTGTGATTGATGGGAATTGATAAATGTCACACATCAATGCATTAAACATCAGCTTTGTTCCTTATTTTATAAGCTCCTGCATACTCAGTGAGGAAAACTTGGAGTTTCAAAGGTCCCCACTCAAACCTTATTAAATGTGTGTGACATGATATGATTTTTTTTAACATTAGATAACAGAATTTGTTAACAAAGGTAAAATTATGCATATTAGTGGTGTTAATTACAGTGTGCATACAAAATGTGTAGATGTATAAGATTTTCACCAAAAGGCTCAGATCAACATGACAGTGACACGAAATGATATTTTTACTGCTAAAAAGACAAGAGGATGGGTGACCAATATCATCAGTGGAAACTAAAAAAGATATGAATGAAAGCAGCCAGTGTTGTCCTCCTTCTCACAGAGCGTACTAAAAACTGTTCATGGAAGAACATGGTGGAGAGAATTGCTGGAGTCTCTGTAGATTAAATGTAGTTAAAACATTTTTTGGGGGGGAGAGGTTTGTTGTTTCATCCTTTAGGTATCAGTAATAGTGATCAGGACTGATAGGAATGATGGCCAAAGCTACAAAGCGTGAAACAACCAACTGGTGAATATTCTCCTTTGTTATGGTTTTCTTCTTTTTTCCTTGCTTACAGAATTCCCTCGTTTCCTCCTTCTGTCTATCCATTGGGCTTTTCTTCTTTCTCTTCTTTTTGATCGCTTGGCTTTGCTGCTCTTCTGCAGGCACTATTAAACAGTAAAACAAAGCTGAGGTCCGTTCCTATCGGTTTTGTGTCAGAATGCAGCCTCGTCAGGTTAACCGCTGCCATTCAAAATCCATAGCATCCATTCTTTCTTCTTCATTTTCCCTCGCTTCACTGCTGGAGGGACTCCCTGAGGTCAGTAGCTTCTTTTTTTTTTTTGAATACACATGCAGCTATCCACATACAGTATGTGTGTAGGACTGTGTGTAGTACACATGTGGCTGAATGGGTGTGTGTGTGTGTTATTGAGTTTACAGAATTAATGCTTCTATTGAATTAAAGTGCATCCCGACTCCAGCAATCTCTCTGAATGGCGTGCCATACTCTGTCTCTCTCTGCTTTCCTCTTGCACTTTTCAGTCTCTCTCATTCGTTCCTTGAAATGACTCTCTCCATCTCCCTCGTGTCACATTCTCTGCTCTGATTGCAGCCATTTGCAAGGAAGAATATATCTTTATTAATCTTTGCTTTGCTTTTCCTCTCTCTTCCCTCCTTCCTTCCTTCTTTCTGTTCCCTTTGGAGAAAACAAAAAGCGATGTTAGGCTCCTCTCTGTCTCCTCTTCTCATTTTCTTACATCTCGCTGCCTGTTTTTTCGATTTCCTGTCACTGTTGTGAGGCAGCGAGGATAATGATAGGAGGAAGGGAAAAAAGAAAGGAAAAGAGTGGGAAGGAATGGGAAGTAAAAAAAAAAAACGAAGAGGAAGAGACAAAAAATGGTCAGAAATGAGAGGAATGGCAGGAAGAAAAAGGAGTTACAGGAAAGGCTCTGCTTTTTTAAAGAAAAGGGAAGGAAATGTACAAGAAAGATATAAAGGTGTGAAAAGGTTGACAGGGAATTCAAAAAGATGGGGTAGGGTGGGGAAAAAAACAAAGCAAAGGCATGAAGAATAAAAGAAAGAATGCTTCAAAATGGAAAGAGAAGAAAAGGAGAACAGAAAGGATAAAGGAAAGAAAAGAGGAAACTAACACAAACGGAAGGAAGGAATGGCAAGTAAAAGAAAAAAGTAATGGAAAATACAACAAAAGAGGTAAATCAAAGTGAAGAAGAGGAAAATACAAGAAAAGAAGGGAAGAATGAAGGAGAGAAAAGGGAAAGAAATCTTACAGGCTTCCAATTAGTCGTGTAATTACAGTTCGCTGTGTGAGTTAAACTCTTTCTCTGCCTGCTGTGACAAACAGGAAAACAAGGCACCACATTTACACCTGTAAAATATCAACTAAGCAATTTAAGCAACAGGGAAAAAACATATTATCTGCTTGAGAAACGGCTCAGAGTTAGCAGATAAAGATGTACTGTTCATACTATTCAGACTGGAAACTGGAGCAATGAATACGCATCTGAAAGAGAAGCTACTAACACTTAGGTTCAGTGATAGAGGCACTTTTCCTCTTCTGATTTCTTCAGATATATCACATATTGTGTGTGTGTGTTTGTGTGTGAGAGATACTGGCGAAATATTTCCAGTATTCAGTGTGTATTTGTGCTGTCGTATATTTCTGTGAATACAGATTTTGCTTATTCTGTGTTTCTGGTTTTAAGGATTTCTTCTGGATTTCCGGATGAGGATGGTGATTTATCATGCTGTATGTGTGTGTGTTTGTGTGTGTGTGTGTGTGTGTGTGTGTGTGGTGTGTGTTTCTATATGTGTGTAAGAGAAGTAAACACATCTTAAAAGAGAAACTACAACCAAAGCCTTTAAAGGCTTTAGGAAGGTAAATAGCTCTTTGCTTGAAGGTCAGCCCGGCTGAAAGTCACTTTTAAATTTGAATTCAGTTTTCTTTTTGTATACCTATAAACTAATGAACATTTGGCTAAATCTTTGGTTCAAAGCACATAAAATGGGTTTTAAACAGCCTTTTGTGGAAATAGCATATACTGTGAGCCTCTAAGGCAAATTTTCCATGGCAACATTTGACTGACATTTCACAGCCACAGTTGCACCTTCTGCAATGCACTAATATTACATATGGTACTTTACAATGGTTAATAACCACCAGTTACCACAGCAGGAATAATGTAGTGCTTCAGTGACTCTTGTGTGTAGTGCATTGTTGCATGGTTTGCGATTGCATTTGGATACCTATTAACATCTCGGTGCGTTGTCTTTCAGAGGGAGGTGCGGTTCTGGTTTGCAACAGGTGGAGCAGGTTTTTGTCTGAGTCGAAGGCTGGCAGAAAAGATGGCTCCGTGGGCCAGGTATTTACAATACGTGTGTGAATGCGTTAGTGCATATGTGCGTGTGCATGTGTATACTTCATAGGGACAACGATGCTAAGATAATGAGGGAAAAAAGTGAGAGAATTCCAGCTATTTAATGCTAATATCAAACCAAATCAAACCAAACGTTTTTGCAGTTATTGCAGTTTGAACCTGTTTACTGATACTAAACCATATTTTTGTAAAAATAGTTTTTTGTTTAATAAATCTACAGAGTTTTATCTTTAGACTGAGCTCCTATCCTCCACACTAGTGTGCGTGGCATGGGTAACTTGCACATGTGTAAAGGCCCCATTAATACTAAATGATATAAATCAATTTTGGAACAACATATGCTGCAATCTAGATGATATCTTAGCAAGACAGTGCCAAACCACATTCTTTATATATATTACCACAGCATGGCTCCACAGACAAAGAGCCTGTCTGCAGTTCAGAATTGTCACTCATTTAATATGACAAAGGAAGCCCTGAACTTTTGAACTGCTGAAATCTCACATTCTCACACAAGTAAACCTCTGGTTCTGAAAAGTGAAGCCAACACCAAAGTGTCTTAAACCTGCATTCTTTCTGATGGTCAGCAGGGGGCGACTCCTCTGGTTCCACATCCATTTATATAGAAGTATAGAAAAATGACCGTACTGCTTACTTAATCTGTGCCTTCAGTTAACTCTTTACCAGTGGGTTTATGGTCTCAATGGCTAGTTTCACATCTGATTTAATACAACATGATGTTTGTATATTATGATCCCATTTAGAGTAAAATAAGAGTAAAAGTGAGGATAACTTGGGGTATGATTTAGGGTGTGGCTGTGATTGAAAAGTCACTACTATAGTATTGCTTTGGGTTTTTGGTTTCTCAGTCAGATCCACCTCTTGGTTGTAATGTCTAGTGAAAAAAAAAAGAAAAATGGAAAAAAGATGGTGTTGGCCAAAATATTCAGCTCAAGGCTCAATGGCACTTCACCAACCAACTGATGACATCACAGTGCCTATGCCCATCTTTTATATACAGTCTGTTTTCAAACCATGACAATAGACATGAAGCTTGCTTGACATAAAGCCGATAATCTATTACACAAAAGATAATTTTACTTATCATATTTTGTTAACTTTACATTATACAGTGGGTCCTCATTGATAAACTAAGACTGTGATTTGAGAGCCAAAAAAGTCCAAAAGCTTTGCATCCCTTAGCTTTTTTCTATGAAAAGCAAACTGAGAGTTAAAAAAAAAGCACTATGCAAATATAACAAAAGAGAAACAAATGGAGTTTCATGAGTTCTTGCATTGAAGGTTGTTGTCTTGCTGTTTAGCCAACACTGGAATTCATAACCTAGGTACAAAGAGAGATAAAAGTCACTTTTTTTCAGCTGCACTAACAAGCAGCATCACTTTGATCAAAAAATAAAGCTGACTAAATTATGAAAATGATGAGTCACCAGTCTAAAGGAGATTTCAGGTCTCTGCAAGTTTGTATTTATGATTCTCTCAAAGAGCTGAGACTAATGGCTGCCCAGGGCTACAGGTAGAGGCAGAGGATCAATCCAAAAAAATGTATAGTTTTTTGGAAAAGGTCAACAGTAAAATATGCACAATAAATAGTTAATGGGTCTAAACATGCAAAATCACTAACATCCTTTCAGATAAAAGTTGGACAGTTTAAGGTGCAAAATTTCCTCCCACAATAAATCTAAAGGCTCATTCTGTTATATGAGAGTATACAGAGAAAGACGCAAATGTATGTATGTGGGTTTCCTTCTGTGTGTATTTCAGCGGCTCCGAGTTTGAGAAAACATCAGCTAAAATCCGTCTTCCCGATGACTGCACTGTGGGCTTTATTGTGGAGAAGAGACTGGGAATCTCCATGGTCCACTGTCCTTTATTCCATTCACACCTGGAAAACCTGCTGCTCATCAGCCAGAGAAGCATACCACAGCAGGTAGCAGCAGGCACATTTATACACAGAAATCCATGCAAATGCATTTCTTCTCACCGTTGTGTGTTTTCTCCTCTGCAGGTGACACTGAGCTATGGGATATTTGAGAACAAGATGAACAGCATTGAGGTGAAAGGGAGCTTCTCAAAGGAGGACGACCCCTCCAGGTTTGTTTCCCACTCCATTAATTCGTAAATGTGGAGTCATGAGCAATGTATTCTTGCCTACATCAGTGTGCTTATTGGCTCTTTGTGCACATGAATGGGATAACATAAAATAACCACATGGCTCTTTAACACTATCTAAATATTATTGTACTAAATGGATCAAATTCTAATCATAAAAACTGTAATTTTGTGGGTTTTTTAATGTTCTGCAATGATTATTTACTGTTTTACAGATGTTATTTTCTAATGACTGAGTGTGGGGAAAATGTTTATTAGTCCAGTATGGACAGTGTTATACAGCTGTAGTAACAGTTTGGCCACTATGCTAAAATTGCTTCACTATGCTTAAAATTGTGGAGGCTTGGTTGAAAGGCATATTGGATGCCAACAGCTTATAATATAGACTGTAAAATGATCATGATGGAACTGTGATTAAAGTAAAGTAGGATTATAATAACAGAAGCACTACTAGTGTCCCTCAAACCACTGGTGCTCATGGAAGGGAATATGAGTAAAAAGGAAAAATGATTACCACAAATTATGAGCAAAAATGAGCATAAAAAAATCCAGGTCCAGGTGCTCGAGGTAGATTTGAACATGTAACAAAAACCCTGTATTTCAACCCCATATTTTGCCTTCTTCACAGTGTAAAGACCGTATTTCTCGCCCACTGAAATAATGGCATTTTATTATTTATTGTCATTTATTTGGTCATATTTTTTTTGCTTTTAGTAGGAATAGTTTTTGACTACACAAAGCAATTTAGAATGTGTGCTTTGCTGATTTAGCAGGGTTGTGTCATTGTAGTGTTGAGATTTGTTTTGCTTGGCGATGCTTCATTGTTTGGGCAGAGCATTGCAGTGGAACCTCTGTTTTGTTGCTTGACTCCTCTCATTTACATGAATGGGAAATAGGTGTCTTTTGGAAACAGCGCTCCCCTTAGAGCCTGCAATACTTACAGCACCCCACAATATGACACTGCTGAAGTCTGAAAACAGCAAAATGTAGGGGCATTACTAAGACCATTCAACAGTTGATATCAGTGTAGTAGTGCAGAATGACTAAAAGCCTTGTATTGTTTTTGCTCTGAGCCTCACTAACAGTCCACAGGACTTTGATCTAAGATGTCAGGGTTATAGTGGGAATTGAACTGGTACTTATATAGCACTTTTTTACTCTAATTGAACACTCAAAGCACTTTTTACTACAAACCTCATTCACCCAATTACACACACAGCTTTTTATTCTATGCCTTAGCATCTTGTCTAATGAAAGAACTGCATTGGGGGCAACTTGAGATTCAGTATCTTGCTCAAGGATATTTCAACATGCAGACTGAAGGAACCAGGGATTGAACCACCAAGCTTCCAATTAGTAGATATCCCTCTTTATCTCCTGAGCCACTGAATCCATCACTTCTTTGGTCAAGTGGGAACATGTATAGGTTAAACAGAAGGGGGTCGAAGACAGAGCTTTGAGAGACACCACAGCTCAAGGGCATGCGTTTTGAATTATGGTTCCCAAGAGCAATGAAGAAACCCTGCCATCCAGCAATGTTTTCAGCCATTTTAAAGTTGTTCCAGAAAAACCAACCCAAATTTCTAGCTAAAAGTGTCTCTAATCTAATGTAAAAGCGCAAGAGCACAGTTATCATGTAAGACTCAACTCTGTGGTGCGATTGCCTTGAAATTTCACAGAAATTTATCGAAGTAGTAATATGAAATGGGGGATAAAAATTTTAAAATGGCTGTAATTCCTAAACAGTTGATGCAATACCTTTGTTAAACCCTGTGAATTAAAGCTGAAAGTCTGAACTTCAGTCACATCTTGTTTGATTTAAAATCCACTGTAGTGGTGTACAGAGGCAGAACTACAAAAAATGTATCATGGTCCAAATGCAAAAAAATAAATCTAAGTAATAGTAAGACTTTTACTTGAACAGTGCCACTTTTCATGTAATACATCTGACTTCTATGCAAATTTTATACACTGTGTTTATTTCTGATCAAAAATTCTTATTTCCTGTAGGCCATTATGTCTTGTTCTTGGTATTCCCACCCAAAATTAGATACACAGAGAAATAGGTATTGTGCATGGGGAACATATCCTGTTTCTTTTCTGACTGAGAGACTGCCTTAAAATAGAAAACTATTTTGTCATTACCAAAAAATTGATCAAATGCTTACTATAAGTATTTAACAATTATTACTATTTCAAGCTTATTTACCCTTGAATTGCATTTACTGTGCATATTCAATGATAAGATGCTTATTTACTGAAGGCATTTGCTTTAGAAATCCTTAGCTCTCAATTTTATATCTCACATGATCTTACTTTAAGGCGCGACAACCCTCTAGCTCCAGTTGATGTTGTTCTATCTTCACTCAGAGATAAAAGCAATTTGATGTAACATAATGGAACAACAGATGTGTTTGTCTTTCCCAGTCTTCCTCATCCTCAGCTGTAAGTACATATCACCACAAATGCTCTGCAGTGACATTTCCATTTGTTCCCATCCTCTGTTTTAACACAGTGTTGTATTCAACATCTCTGCAGCCTTGAAGGAGTAGGTCACAGGTCCAGCTGCCTGTCCAAAATGTTGAACTTTAAAAAAAAAAAAAAAAAAATTTTTTTTCTTTTTTAAATAAATT
>VUQI01061504.1:22690-37522 GCA_015106735.1 Paratilapia polleni
GGGTTTTGTGTGTTTTTTTTTTTTTTTGTTTTTTTTGTTTTTTTTTTTTTTTTTTTTTTTTTTTTTTTTTTAACAAAGTCAGTACTTTAGCCTAGTGGCCTAGGGGTTTAAGACACTGTTATGTACTGAGAAATTCAACAAAGAAAAATCAACATAGTTAAAAAAGCCACCAAAGCATATATTAGATGAGTAAAAGGTGCAGTGGTCAGACTTTTGTGGAAACTTGTAATGTGTGTCAAAGTAATCCACAACATTTTTTCCTACTCTTGTGCTGAGCAGAGCGGGATTTCTTTACTTGCTACAAGCACAGCACACAACAAAGTTAAACGATGGACTTACTGGTAAATTAACTGTTAAGGGGAATATGTAAAAAAAAAAATCTATGCACCTAATTGGAATATGAAGTCCACTGTTATGTCATATGATAAGCAGGTAATGAGCATAATATTTAAGAAACGCTGATACCCTGCTGTAATCTTTGTTGCTGTAGATATTCATGCAGCCCACTTTTGTATTCATTTAGTCCGAAACATAAATCCTGATAGATTTCAGAAGTTTCCAAACCAGAATGATAAATTACATACACAGAAGTAAGGATAACAGGTCATCTTTAACAAATAATTCATACTGTTCATTTTTGAGGTGATCGGTTTATTATTATGAGGGGTGATTTGACGCGTATTACATCATTCCGTTTTTGAGGCATTTTGATGTTAAAAAATTGCTTCGTGCACAAACTGGACAAATTGTGTGTAAGGAACCAGAAAGTTACTGAAAATGTTAATCTCGATCGGTCTGACCCCAGGCCTTTGGAGTAAAGTTCCAACATCATTAATAGTGGCTATTAATAGCTTTCAAAATCAAGTCTGTGAGTTATTAATCATCACTTCTGCATTCTGCAGGTTTAAGACCGTCCACTGCATGCTGTACCCCCTTACCAGCTGGTGTCCGTGAGTACCCTCTCTCGAAGACAAGATCCAAACATCTGAGGCAAAGCTGGTATCCAGCCGGATGTCGTACTTTACCTGGGTTTTGTTTTCTATGCAGAGAAAAATGGATTGATTCATTTTGATGGAATTAAGTTTGGGATGCGGAAAACCAGAACTCGAGAGGCAAGAAAAAAAAAGATGAAGCAAACTTATCTATAAAAAGCCTCCTATACCAGTGATCACCACAGACTGCAAAAGAGGAGTGTGGCCATCAGCATGTCACCCATTGGTTTTCAGACTCCCATTTACCTTATGGCCATTGCCATGTTGGTCTTTTAGAGTCAAAAGTGACCCTATTTAGACCACAGTTGAGGGGCCTAGGTCAATGACTCAAATTAGCTGATGTGAAGCCTAGCAGACAGCTAGCAGTGCAGCTGTCAGTCGTAAGCCTGTTTATTTCTGTTATAAAGTTTATAAAGTTGGTTATTTTAACATGGAAGTCTATGGGGATTGACATGCTTTTTGAGCCAGCCTCAAGTGGTTGTCCAAAGAACAGCAATTTTTTTTTCACAGTGCACTGGCTTCATTTTCAGCCCCACTTAGTGATCACGTGGACTCTTATCCACTCAAAACATGGGATTTTCAAAAAATGAAAAAAACTTGAATATGAAGCACATCCATGTTAAAATCAAACAGTTCCATGAAATATATGGTGAGCTTTCTTTTCTACAAATTTTGTTGTTTGTTTGGAATATTTTATGTGACACATGAGCACTTAAGATAATTGTGAACTGTAATTGTTTTGTGTACTGAAACCTTTTGTTGTTTTGTTGGCAAATGGGAAAAATAAAAATGTGACAGAATTCCTGTGGACAGTAGAGTTTAAGTTGAAATGAGCTTTGCCTATTTTTTCTAATTTCTTGATGATTAAAATGACAGAGTTCACCTGCAAGACCTGAAATTACCTAAGGTGGTGCCGATAGTCTGTGTCTTCGATGTTATGAAGGAGATATTATCCTTGTTCCTGTGAAGTCTGCACAGAATTAACCATCTTGACCCACATCTCCCTCCTCATCCACCCTTCTCTCACTTCTCCCATTCCTCCATCTGTCCTTTCCCTCTCTTTGTTTTACTCAGTCTTCTCCACAGTTCTCTCTCTCCACCCATTCCTCAGGTTTGGGTCAGTTTTCTCTGCTTCAAATTTACAAAACAACAGCAAACCACTGAAAGTATGAAAAAAATCATAACTGACATGCCGGGCAAGAAAAAGTAGCTCACATTTGTGGGGAAATTTCTTCAAGCTGGACAGATCAGGGGTAGAATGCAAATGTCACTATGATATGCACACAAATGTTGTTGGAATAAAAGCCAGAGGCCATACACGCAGTACCTGCAGAGAGATGACACCGGGCTGCTGGCTGCCCGCGGGTTGCTTGTTTGCTCTGAATGGAGACGTGATGAATACAGATACGCTGCCGAAAGCGTCTGGGACTGACCTTCTGTGAAGTGGGTCGAAAAGTGGGACTTTAACACATCTCCACAAGAACGCAGAGACCAATCTGTTTCAAGTAAACAACGCAAGCATTTCAATGCAGACTGAAAGTACTCCCTGAATGTGAAATCAATTTCCTGCAATGGGTGCTGAATGAGGGATTTTTCTGTCCATACTCTTCAGAGTGTTTGTGGTTTAAGGACAAAGATGATAAACAGTTTTTAGAACATGTGTGACCCTTGACTGGGTTAGTGGTACACCCATTGACTGAGCATGATCTGAAGGTTATAGTGGTGAGGCAGCTGGTTCCCTCAGTATGTGAAAGACTGGCACCATCATCATCATAGGCTTCTTGCCAGGCCTAAAGCAGTGCACTTTTAGCCAAACCACAGTGGCTTCAGACCAGTGAGCATCCTATGATGAACCCATTGGCCAACACAGTTCCAGATACATTCAGCTAAATTTAGCTTAAAATGATGGTAAGAACTGCCTATGAAATGCTAAGTACAAAGGTGATTACATATGTACACTGACTGCTTTAAAGCTCATAACAGTTCTCCTGTTCTCCTCTATCGTCCATTGATCACACTGGTTGAATTTAGTCTGTGATTGAGGGTGGGAAACACGTGGGATCAACGCTAAAGGAGTCCTTCTGTATATCTCTGAGATGTCAGCGGCTTTGATTAAACAGCATTGTTATTATCTCTTATCAGCTATGATATAAGACATAGAAGTATATATGATTCATAAAATGTTTTTATTACACTAACAAAAATATGAATAACATAGTTTATTAAATGTATATGTATAAGTTTATTTGTGTAGCACTTATCAAAACCAGTGCTATAAAGTACTTCCCAAAAATGCACAATAAACACAATAAACTTCATACAAAATGGAAAATTCAATCATGATATATCATATCAATTAAAATAGGCCTCTATAGTGACTCAACAGTAAAGAACAAATTAAAGAATAAATTAAAATGAACATAAAATTTAAAAATTAAAGGAATAAAATGGAGGTAAGCTAAGAATATCAAAGATAATAAAGTCTATGTGACATAAATGACTCTTCAGCATTGATTTAGTAGAAGATGCTGACGATTTAAAAGAAGATGCTGACAAAGCAAGCCGGAGTTCCTCAGGCAGGTCATTCCTCAGCTGAGGAGCTTTAAAGTTACAGTGCGTAAAATGTCACCGCTAGATGACAGTAGATTGCAGAATGCAGTCAACTGAATTCTGTTTTCTTACCTATCCCAGTTCAAGTGCATAATCCTAGCTACGGTGGCCGCTGTAGGACAAACACGTTTTATTCAGCCAAGAGACATCAAAAACATTCAATTTAGACTGTACCCCCGGCCTGTTTCTACTACTGTTTGTGTATAAAAATGCTTTTGTACACACTATATTTCAACATATTTGAATAACATCAACACTTAGCAGTAAATCAGGAATAAAAAATGGATATGTGTCAATTAAATATTTTGTGGTATTTCACGCTGTTCATCTGTAGTGAGTGTAGGCAGTCCACTGTTTACCTCAGCTGTCAGTATGCCGGGTGAGCAGCGTCCATGTCTATTTACTCTGGAGGAGGCTGGAAAACTTTGTGAAAGGAGTCCGATACGGGTCGATGGGTCTGAACTTCACTTCTGACCAATGACGGCGATACTGAGGTGAGTTGTTGAGGATATCCTGAACTTTTCTGTCGGTAAGCGCTGCTGTTTTTTCGGCTGTTAGTGAAACTTTCTTTGAAGTAGGTCTAACATTGTTGGACACTTAGCAAATAAACTCTCATATAATGTGAGAATATAATCAAAGTGTTTATCAGTGGGAAAGTGTGATTTTTAGGACACTCGAGCTTAACGTTAGCTGGCATAATGTTAGCTTATAACCAGCTGTTATTGTTGTTTGGCCGGCTCGTTGTCAGCTGTCCGGAGACAGGAGGGTCGCATGTCTGATCTGCTGACAATAAGTAACTGGGACAATTTCAGGAATAAATAAGCATGTTTATGCACGTTTTGGTGTGTTAGAGCCCTGACTGCAGTTCAGGAGATGAAGCTTGAGGTGAGGAGGAAGAGGACGACGTTTTATCCTTTATGTCTCTGTCCTTTGTGTTTTTGCTTTTTTGGTGAAGGGGACCCCTTCTCAGATGATAAAACATAGGTATAATCCTTCATTTCTTGAGCTTGAAGGTGCAGGCATGAATTAAAATTTGCTTATGAGTTCTCTTCTCCTCTGCCTTTGGTGTACAACATATGTGTCCAGTCTCTGGCGACATACATAAAACAGGATTAGGCAGGATGGCAATGTCCATCTCAGCCACTGTAATCAAGATGGCGGGGCAACATGGTAGCTGTTCCAGTATGTATTCTGGAGCAAGGCCATGAACGGCTTTAAAAGTAAGAAGTCTCGTAGCTGCATTTTTAACAATTTGAAGTCCATTAGTTGATTTCTGATGGATGCTAGTTAAAAGACCACTACAATAATCTAATGGAGATGAAACTGAGGCATGAATGAGTGTCACTCAGTACTGATTATATCCTCAATAACAACAATACTAATGATAAGTAAACTCAATGATCATTTATTTGTTTGTCAACAGTAAAATAGCTGTAAACACAGGCTATTTAACATTACTGCCAACAACATGTCCTTCCACCAGCCATTTTGTTTCTAAAGATTTGAAACATGTATTTAAATTAAAGGGCCAGAAGAACTCCGCGACACACTGCCTTATGAAATGAGCCCTTCAAAAAACAATCTTGTACAAGAGTTTTACCTCTTTTTGCATACAGCCTCTTTAAAGGAGGTCCCACTTTTAACTGATGTTAGTGATTATAATCACTTTAGTTGATACACTTGAAACGCAATTAAATCTGTGTATTGGTTCAGAATATGATTAGCTTAGACGTAACACAGTTACAACTTCCAGTAATGAGTGGTAAACCCATATGTGCACCATATGGGTTTACCTCTTTGTTTTACGTCTCCTCTTTCAATACACTGGCTGAACAGCTTGTCTTTTCAGCCAAAATAGTGAGATTTTTCATAACTCTAGAGAAACAGTCTAACAGACGAACCAATGCTACAAAGGCATAAATGGAAGGAAACAGTTAACAATAGAGCAATGTCCTGTAGTATTTGTAACAATCTTAGATTAAGCCAAGGTTATCAGCTTCATTATTTTGCTTTCTGTTTTGGAATTGTCAGTGAATATCAGAGTTTACAAAGTCAGCATGTGGGATTTGGAAACCTAATTGTGACGTCTGTGTTCCTTCTCTTTGACTGTGTTTGACTCTTCTTTTGTACTGCAGATTTATGTCTTCCACTGTCCATAAATGGGACTAACTGTGGTAGCACGGGACCAGGTCAATTGGAGGCAGAGCTTTAGAGCTGTCACAGGAACACTGCATTTTATCCACTCTGTCCATCACATTAAATCGAAGGGGCCTTGTAAAAGACATCAAGGCAGAAAGGATTCCTGGGAATAATGAAATGATGGAGGAGGTGGTGGGTCGATAAGAGGAGTGACAGGCAGGCAGGTTTTAGCTCAAAATAAAGGCACACTTAGAGAATGCAGCAATTATTAAATCAATGAATGAAATTGACTGTTTAATTACTGCATTAATTGTTTTCAAACAAAAATTTGAATGTAACTGATATAGACGAGTGAATTGGTCAGTTATCTGTGAAATTTACACATTGGCCAGCATTTAAGCTTTTGACCACCTGCTGTTCCACATATGGGGTACTAGAACTATGCAGAACTGTTGCTGACAGATTATATCTTAGAAAAAGGTCACAAAAAGTATATGTCTTATGGCACACATTGGTAAAATACCGCCCGGGGACTGGAACCAGTCCACAGACCACCTTGATTTAGCACCTGACATCCTAAAAGGAAAACTAAACAAGTCCCAAAAAAATCATTAAAGGCTGAAGCTTGGGCAGGGGGCACGTGCATGTGTACACCAAAGAGGCTCACCTACATTTTTGTGAATATACAAGTAAAGTGTACTATATACACTTAGTGAAGAGACAGCTGATACTTGATCCGTTATTTATTGTCAGAGTTCCTTGTCCCGTGGACAGACTCAAGCATCTTGAACTGCAAGTTTATGATGGTAGTTCCTGTTGTGCTCTGCAGTCTGGGTGAGTTCAGCATAGTGATACAGGAACCGGGTCTCCGCCTGCTGCAGGTTCTGGTTAGAGTGACCCTATAGGTCAAAGCAGATCTCCAAAGCAGAAAAAGCTGCTTCACTAGAACATCAGCTTCCGTTCAACAACCTCACTGATGCTCTTGAGGCTGAATGGTAGCAAAATCCATGCAGCCAGGTTGTAAAGTCCAGTGGAAAGCCTTCCAGAAATATTCAGCAAACTAATATGGATGCAGTGTTGGAGTGCTCTCACAGTCTAGGTCATCCAGTATAGATAAATATCAGCATTTACAATATGCATAAATAAATTTGACTTGTCTGTCTGGTAAATGTCCCAAAGAATTCCCTGTTGAAAAAATAATCAAGGCATAGTTGAAGATAGAACTGAACGTTAAATGACTGCAAAAGTCTAACGATAAAGAAGTCTGTTTCTGTGAAGCTGCCAGTGTTTAAGAGGTTAGTGGCAAATTAGATAGTGAATTATTAATTGAAATTCCAAGTGAATTCTTGCCACGACAATTCCTCTTCCAGAAGAAGAAAACCTTAAAAGAGAGATTGCTTTCACCTGTCTGTCAGCTTTTATTGATGCCAATGTCAGATATTAGTAATACTGCAAATTTATGGTCTGTTTGTGTGCTGCATCTGCCTTTCAACTGCCTGAATCTCTGTCTCTATGTCAATTATTTATTTGTGTTTGTATTCTATCCCCAGCCTCTTCTGTCTTGTGATTTCTCAACATTAATCTTTTTATTTCTTCATTTCATCGCTTCAATTTTTCTTTCATCTATTTCCATCTTTGCTTTTCAGCCTCAGCTGTTTTGTCATTCACCATCTTGCTGCCTCAGTCTTTTCATATTTCTGCTTTAGTATCTCTCCTGTCCTGCATGAGTGGAATTTAATGGAAGGACATCAGACATAGCGCGTATGACTGCCATCACTTTTCCTGTTAGATATGCGTGACAGAGGACAGATGTGCCCAAGTGGGCGAAAGTCACATTTGTTTTCTGCTACTTACAGGTTTCACAACACCTTGCCCTTACATTAAAAACATCACTAAAGTTGCTGCTAATATACCGTCGACAAAGGTGATGGACTTTGGACATGTTGAATTCTTAGCAGAAGATGAAGGGAATACATTTTCTTTCTGTCCAAGAGTCAGAAGAGAAACAAATGATGTGTTTTTGTAACAGGCTGCTAGTAACAAAGTGCCTTAATATACAATTTAAAATTGGTTCTTTGCTAAGACGTCTATTATGTGTAGACACAATACTGGCTCATCCTTTGAGTTAGGTGCCTTTTCATGCTTGAATGATTCACAGGTCAGTGTTAAGTGGCTTAACAAACAAAAAAAACATTCCTCTGAAAATGGTCAGGTACAAAGACTGGACTGAAAATGAGTGAAAAAGCAGCCAATGTCCAAATAAAAACTTTGAAAGACTTTCAGAAAGCTTTAAAATTACTTTAAAAAATGACAAGAAAGTCTGGCTCCTTGGAAGCAAAATATAAAGAAATGAGCTCCATAACTTGCAGCTGTTTAACCTGTCCAGTATTCTCACACAACCTGAATGTCACAAAAATGGTTGCAATTTAATTCATAATTTTCTCTTCACAACATGTAATATTGTACCACATCAACAACACATATTATTCCCACATATCCACTGTTCCTCTGATCTAAATAATTCTGAAATGACTTACATCACTTAGACATTAAATTTCTTCCAGTTTATCAAATTAATTTGCTGAGCAGATTTTACCCATGAAAATGATATGGTACCAGCCATTAATGTTGATAATGTACTTTCATAGCTTGAAAGACAGATGGCCAAGATGGATGCGAAAAACATCTTCTGTGTTTGATGATATTTGCTGAGCTCTGTTTCAGATGTCCCATCTGAAATTACCTGCCACTTCAGAAAAAAAAAAAAGCAACTGCAGTTTCCCTCTCTGCAGGTATGCACAGCTCAAAGCCTCAGTACAGCGACTTTATCGACATGCGCATGCACAAACGTCACAGTCGTCTGAAGTAAAAGGGATGTGTGTTGAGCACGGGGGCAGGACTGTGGGGAGACGTCACTTTCTGATTTATTGAGTATCTCCATGGCCTCAGCTGAAAGGAACGGCAGAGTGCAGCACCTGAGATCTTACTTTATTATCTATGAAACTGCCAATTAATCAATGGTGGCAGATGTTCTGGACCACTTTGACCCCTGCTAATGTGACTTTAGGGCAAAGGACATTATGTTTTTTTTTGAAAATGTAGAGGTAAATATGATTTCTGTTTAAGCAGGTTATCTTTGACTATGCTGACAAGGTGACTCTAATAATTCTGCAGCATATTACAAGATATATCCTTTTGCCAGCAGCTTACTTTATAGACTTAGACATTTCCCTAGACTCTGCAGTAAACGCTTCACTTCTGTTGAGCTACAACACAGAGAAATCTGCCTACATACTGTAAAAATGTAAAGATTTGACTGACCATTCAGTAAACCAGGCTTTTGCTAACTAGTAAAACAGTTCCACAGCCCTTCTGCAAACACTTTGAATTATAGTTCTATAAATCTCCCAGTGCAGCTGGATTTGAAAAATGGTCACAGCAGGCAGCAGAAGCAACAACTTACAGTCAGCCGCTTTCCAAAGCAGGGACATTTTAGGCATGTACAGTGCCACAAGGATCAAAGGAAAACTCCATGTTCTTTTTGTTTGATCAACAGCAGAAGATGCTTCTTTGACAGGAACATAAAGGGGATTATGGACGGATGTAGGAGGACAGAGTGAGAGATTAAAAGGCAGATAGCTGCTGTGTGCCAATTCAAAATCAGACAAATGGGGATAAAGATGAACTCTTTTTGCACAGTCTCTGGTGTTGGACTGGGCTGTAGTAAGAAAAGTCACACAAATAGCATTTAACCTTGACATATAGTATGTGTACTTGTTGGATTGCCAGTTTTAGAAAGTTACTAAAGTTTTTGGATACAGCCCTCCTAATGCTGACAATGGAAAGGTGCTGAGGGGAGGGGGAGTTTCAGACACTGTTGGGTGATCCAGCCGGGAATGCTTTTAAAGCATACTGACAAATTTCTGAGGTTAGACTGACCCATATTGGGGTAGGCTGGCTTTCAGGTCCTCTGAGAGTCCCGCCTTTGTGGGTCACGTTCTTTGGCAGATCCTGCCTTTGAATTGGGACACAACTTCTCTACAACTTACTGACAGTGTGCTTGACAATAATCCTTCTCTGTTTGGTCGAAGCCATAATTGCTGCTCATCTCATTAAAGGAGCAAAAGTGTTTAACCTCGGTGCTTTGCCTTGGCTTACAAACGGACAAGGTTTTTGAGGCCTTTTACCAAGCATTGATTAGTGATATGGAAGAACACCTGTGAGGAAATTGAAAAGAGAGAAGATGAAGGTAAAGGTGGAGGCAGGGAAGCAGGAGGGGGGGGTGCAGTTGGGAAATGGAGGAAAGTCTCTGAGACAGATGGTGAGGGGTGCCAGGAGAATTCTTCTCCCATTATGACAGCCCCACGAAGCACAAAACTCCAGCTGTGAACGGCAGCAAGCGTACCTCCAGCAGCCACCAAGAGGCAGCAACCTGCCAACAAACCCCCTCTAATGAATAGAGAGAAAGAAAGCTTGATTCAGAGGCTTGGGGAATGTAAATGGTAGCACACGTGGCCTCGTTCTGGTGCGTCAAAGAGGCTCATACGTGCTTGTCTACACTACCAAATGGTCACGGTGAGTTCCTGTGTGATCGGTGCATTGGATAGATTTAGAGTCTGATCACCGGTGACAGGTGGGAAATAGAGGGTGTGGATTTCTAGAGATTTCTCAGGCTGCTCTGAATGAAATGAGGGAAGGGAGGGGAGGCAAGGTGGAGAGCGGCAGAAAGAGCCATGCAGAAAAATGGAAAAGGGATACGAAGGAAGGAATCATAGTGGTGAAAAACAACAAAATCAGAACAAGGTAAACAGAGAAGCAGGAAAAGAAGAATGACGAGAAATACATAAAAAATACAAAGAAACACTTTGGAAGAAAGAAATTGTTTGGGAGTACTTTGAATTTTTGGTATATTTACGCTATAATTACATCATGTCAGCCTGGCCACTCCTTTCAGTAAAAACCGAGCTGTCAAGCTGTGTTGTTATGCGTGTGTGTTTATACTGTATGTGTCCTCTCCCCACCCCATTTAGCACTGAGAGGCAGACGAGCATTCAAAAAGCCAATTTCAGATTTCATTTCAGCTCAAATTAATCCGGGAGCAGGAGAGTGTAATACAAAACACTCAGATTCTGCTGGATTTTCAAGGATTAGCCTCTTTGCTTGTGTTTTGCTCTGGCAGCTTCTACCTGAGTGGTACGGGACTTGAGAGCTGAAGTTACAGTGTGCTGCTGGCAACTCAAATTAGACAACAACAAAAAAAAGATTTTCTTAAAAACACTTTAGTTTAAGCACTTGCGAATGCACCGTGGAGTCACTCTTTAATTCTGCGGTCCCACTCATCTCAAAGCAGCTACAGTGGGCTCAGGACACTTGATAGCAGGTGCCAGGGCATTGATGCAGCACTCAGTCACTCTCTCTCTTATTCAAATAGCCCTTACAGGGCCTGGAGGTGTGTTCTGTCTTGTTGTCCTGAAAGTAATGTTCCCAGTTCACCATATGTAATGGCGTAGTTAGGTTTGCCTTGAATTCCATAAATGGCCCACAGCAAAGCTCTCACACTTCCCTTTTTATGTTTCACAGAAGGAAACACACATGCAAATACAATCTGTTCAGTTTCTCTGGATCTCACAAAGAAATTCTGATTAGAACATCAAATGATCAAATTTAGACTTATAAGGCCAAAGTGCAGATTTCCACTGGCCTGACATCCGTTCCTTGTGATTCTCGGCTGATGTAGGTAAATCTTCTTATTGGTGTCTCTTTGTAGCAATGTGAGCATGAAAGCTCAGTTCACGCAGTCTCCTTTAAGCAGCTGATGCTGAGATGTCTGTGTGTAGTCTATTTTCATTCACAGGGTGTCAAATATTGCTGTTGTGTCAAAGCCACTAGTGTCACATACACACCAGGTGTTCTTTGATGTTGTTGCCATGACTCACTGGTTACTGCAATAATGAGACTGGCCAAACTCCCACCTTGTCATATATGGATGCCTGTTCAGGATCAAGAACTGCTCTGCAAAACACAGAGCTCTCAAAAAGAACACAAATAGTGATCTTTTGGTTGACAAGCTTGTGATTTAAGTCACAACCCCAACTCCTAGGTGGTTATTTTAATTGTTCCAGTATTTTAAACTTTGGAACAACTCTTGTGCATATCTCTGTGACACTAGAGGCTTCTGACAGATGTATTCGAAGCATCGGGATGAATGTGTTGGTGTTTGCTGCTTGAACTCCGGGAAGCCCTGATGTGAGCTGTAATTTAAGGTGCTGTTAATTGGTGATTTCATAGGCTGGTAACTCTAAAGGACTCAACCTCAGCAGCAGAAGGAACTCTTTGTCTTCCTTTCCCAGGGTGGTCTTCATTATAGTCAGGCTGTGTGAATAAAACATCATGAGTAAAACAAGACAGCAAGCTTTAATTTGGGGATTGAGGTTTGTTTTCAGTTGCTGGATCTAACACAGTGAAGCTAACTTTCGAGTTTGTATAACATGTTAACCTCTACAGACTCTGTGAGTTAGTAGTTTGATTTAAAAATGTGTACACATTATGACCCATTTCTGTACAAATATCATAGACCTGGTGACTATGTTTGCACATAGGCACCATTGACATCCTGCTTTCAGACCTGGTGTAACCACTTTTATTGATTTTAGTGGAAAACAGCGTTCCAGCCATATGGTGTATATAAAACATGGATGTAGCCATTGTGATGTCACCCAATGGTTTCAGAATACACGTTTTGAAGTGTAAATGTTAACATTTTGGCTGCCACCAGGTTGGTTTGTTGGGGGCAGAAGTGACAATTTAGACAATAGCCTTAGTGGGCAGTAGGCTAAATTATCATCTAACATTAGCAGCAAGCTGCATTCCCATGTATGGGTGCAAAGCACAGACACACATATCTACTAATTAGTGCTAAGATTATTTATCCCAGAAGTTGGGAAATTACTGTGTTACAGCAGGCAGCCTCATTTCAATAAATTTAATACAACATCACAGAACAAAATAGCTCCAAAAGGTGAAATTACACTAAAGAAGGAGCTCAATCAAAAAGAAAATACAAATAAAGTGAAGAGCTCAATAAATCAAAATCTAAATATCATACAATAAAGAGCTTAAATCTAAAGTGAATGCAGATATTGGTGGTAAAAATTTTCTGTATCTGTCCTTGTGTCACTGGAGCTGAAACGGATATTGAGAAAGTGTTCAGCTGCTTGTCCAGTAAGTGGTACAGAGGATGGTCAAGATCCATTAATTATCCATAGCCATTCACCACCACCACAGCCATCTGGATGACCTCTGAGTCAGCTGATGGAGGAATCCAAACAGTGTGTTGACTGTGCAGTCCAAAAGCTAGCAGTTCAGTAACATGTCTAGTATTACACTACTTCTCAATCTCAACTAGTGCAGTCCCTCCACATTTCTTCTCATTGCTCAGGTTATCGTCTATATCCGCCCAAAAAGTCCTGAAGTCAGGTACAGTCACACTGTGGTCCAAGAAGTGTGAGCGTGACAACGTCTCACTGCAACGCTGCAACACTCCATGAAGCACATCAGTCTGCACTCACTGTGTTCCCTTTGGTCCTAATCAGCTCACTGAGCTTGTCCATATCATTGAAGAAACACCTCGCATTCCCCATGATGATTGCTGGAACAGCTCCAGCACTGAAACTCCGTAGTGTCCTCCGTAGCTCCTTTGGGATTACAGGCCTCGCTCACAGTAGCAGAACTGTCAGCACAATCAGCTGGTGAAGATTCTCTATTGCCAAGACTGTAATGTGAAGAAAAACCACTAGTAGACTTGTAAAACATGACTTATTAAGACTTGCAAAATAAAAGGAAAGCATTTCACAAACAGCAGTGGAGCTACTGCAACAGGCTGCCATTCAGCACAGCACTAAGGAAGAAATTACATGTAATTTACATGCTAAAAAAAACAATACATGCAACTCATGACTCCCCAAAAATGGATTTTTTCCCCACATGACTTGCTAGTATTGAAGAAAAAAAAAAAAACACTACTAGAATGTCACCAAAACTGAAGCAAAAACTTAAAAACTTCTTGCTTGAGTCTGTACCACACAGCAAGGCATATTATTAGGCACCAACAACACAACCATGGTGGAGAGGTTCACTTCAGTCTCAAATAACAGGAGGTGAGACCTCCTGTCTGTGTCAGCACACCTGTTAATAAAAGAAGCCATGCCTATAATTTTTAACCTTACCAGTATCCAAGTGGAGGACTTATACATATAAAAAAAAAGAGTCATTTAAAAAATGCTGGCATTTAATTAAGAATTTGTTTTAGGTGAGACAGTAAACATTAATGTTTGAAATATACATTACTCATTTTTTTTAAGTTTAAAATCTGTTCAGACATTTCCAAACTTGCTTGATAGATGAGAGCAGCTGGTTGTCTCAGCAGTAATGCTCCTTATCTGCTCAAGGTCTGATGTCATGTAGTACTTTACCACTGGCTGTTATGTCCATATTTGATGTGATATAAATTCAATTGAAAGATTAAATTAGGTAGGACCTTGAGGTCCTATACAGTTGGTCCTATATAAACGTTCCACAAAAAGTAAGGAGATTTGTATTTGGTCGATTATTTCTTTGTTGTAACAATGCTGCTTGCCAATAAATCTCATACCATTGGAAAGCCTGTTTATTTCCCTTTAAATGGTGCCACATTTGTAAGGAACATGCATTTGTGGGTTGAGTATGTGGGTTACGCCCATGAAGAACTTGCCAAATCTTCTCTGCTAATGCCAAACAGCTTATTCTGCTATTGACTCTTGTTTGGTGTCGTTTATTGGATTGGATGATTGAAGTCTGAAGAAACAAGACATATTGGCAATTCAACAATTTATTCATTTAACAAACAGGGGCCTCAGTAGCATGTGGAAGAACCAGACACAGCCACAACAGCCTGGCACCTCCTCCTCATGCTGGTCACCAGCTTGAAGTTGCTCTGTGGCACAGGCCTTATCCAGATCAGTCAAACATGGCATGCTTGGAGCAGACACCAACTGACCGCTGTAGCAGGGTCCATGCTCACAGGTGCTGCTAATCAGGTGCATGATTGTCAGCA
>VUQI01061505.1:0-21651 GCA_015106735.1 Paratilapia polleni
TTTTAAGCATAGTCCACAGATTTTCAGTAGGGTTGAGGTCGGGGCTTTGGGAAGACCATTCCAGAAGCTTAATGTTAGCCTGCTTTATCCATTCCAAATCCAGTTTTGTTGTGTGTTTGGGATCATTGTCTTGTTGGAACACCCAACTGTGTCCAAGTTTCAACCACCTAGCAGTTGATTTGAGGTGAAGTTAAAGAATTTAGAGGTAGTCCTCCTCCTTCATTGTTCCATCCACTTTGTGCAATGTAACAGTACCACTGCCAGCCAAACAGCCCCAGAGCATGATGCTACCACCACCATGCTTGACAGCTGGTACAGTGTTCCTAGGTTTGAAAGCCTCACTTTTACTCCTCCAAACATAACTCTTGTCATTGTGGCCAGATAGCTCAATCTTTGTCTCATCTGACCATAAACCCTTTCTCCAGAAGGCATTTGGCTTGTCTATGTGGGCAGCTGCAAATTGAAGGTGTCAATTTTAGAGCTTCTTTCTTGGTCAGCACCCTCTCAGTCCATGACGATGTAAAACTTGCTTCACTGTGAACAGTGATGCTGGTGTTCCAGCAGTTTCCAGTTCATGGCAGGCTTGAGCCTTGGTGGTTCCTAGGCTGTTGCTGAACATCCTAACCAATTTCCTGTCATCTAAAGATGACAGTTTGATGCTACCACCACCATGCTTGACAGCTTCCAGACCTTGGCAAAGTGGTGACACATCTGAATAACTTGTACTTGCATACAATTGTTTGAATTGATGACCTTGGAATCTGTAGTTGTTTAGAATGGCTCCAAGAGATCTTCCCAACTTGTGTAAATCTGCAATTCTTCTTCTTAGATCTTCACTGATTTACTTGGACTTTCCCATTGTTCTGAGTATTGGTCAATCCAATGAGTGCTGTCAAACAAATCCTTTTCATGCTGGCAAAGAGAAACTACCAGTTGTAGTCAATCATGATCACTAACAATAAGTTAAGAGACCTTGGCCATGTCAAGTTAGAAGACACTGTAGAACCTTCAACACCACTTATTAAAATATTTAAACGAATGTATGTATATATTTGAGCGTGTATGTATACTTTTGACCCTGTGTGGATTTGAGAAAATCCAAAATAAATCCAAAGTTGTGCACCCAGTTCTTGTTTTTAAACTCATTAAAGATGCAAATTGTACAATTCCACCCTGGAGAAAGAACAGTTAAAAAAAATCATCAAAAGCCCAAAATTACTATGACATTTATTCCCATGATGGGTGTATGTAAACTTCTGACCACAACTGTAGGCTACATTGTTGCCTAATTATTTTTTTGTAATGCCACTTTAAACTCTCAATAGATGATGTTTAGTCAAGTTTACACACTAGAACTTTGAAGAACAAAGCCAGTTACTCCATTCCTACGAATCACCGTGGGAAAAGTAAATCCCTGTGAGAGAAAACAAACATAACATAGCATTGAGCAGCCCACTGGAACCAAAACTGAATCCCAACTGAGGAAGATATGGATATATTTATCTTATAGAGATGAAAGAGACACCAGAATAAAATTACAGCATTATTGCAGCTGTTCAGTGGTGTTGCTTCATGGTTTTGCTCATGGGTTAGAGTATTATAGTAGTTTGGAATGTCTAATGTAATTATTTAAATCTGGTTTCAGAGACGTAATTCTGACACTATTGTGACACTAGAAATGGATATGGTTACAAAATCAAAAGTTAAAGGTCCTATGTGTTAAACTCCCTACATGTTGAACCGCTTCAATTATCACATGGAAACATCTGCTCATGCATCACCAGTTAGCAACCACTTCTTGTCATTTTTAAAAGACGATGGAGTGGTCGTGAAAGCAAAGCCTGTCCTCCCACATATGGACGCCAGCTTGGATCACCACGCTCACAGCTCCTCTTATGAGACTCAGCTACATGAGTCAGTCTATGTCTCTTCTATCTCCTCTCTCTGAGCCTGCCAGCAGCCCACAGGCCGAGCAGAGATGCATTGTTCTCCAGGTCACTCACTGTGTATCACTTTCCCATCAGCTCTCCCATGACTTGATGTGGTTTCTTCATCTCTCTTCTTTCTGCCTGACTGAGCTGAAGAGTCTCGCAGGCTACAGCAGGGTCAGCTTGGAAACTACTGATGCTGTTCTTGAGCCTTAGTGCAGGACCACTTGTCTGAACATATCACCTTCTAGTCCTCTATTGCAAACTCACATGCAGAAAACGCACTTTCATAGCAAATGGGTGAATGCACACATACTGCATAGACGTAATACCCAATCCCTTTCTAGTATCTTCCTCTTATTTGAGGTCAGTCACCCCTTTGATTTTATTTGTAGGTCCACATATTATAGCTTCTGAAAAATAATTAAAAAATTGATCACATTAACAGACATGACAACAATAGCAACAACAAGCAGCACCTGTTTGTCATTCGCTTTATTCAAAATATAATTAAAAAGAATACAAGTATTTACAGGATATCGGTCACAATCTTTACACGTGTGAAAAATTTGAATCCATAAACTGTAACACAAACCCTTACTCAGTTCAATCCATTCAGGCTTTCAGTTAATACAACCTGACATGGTCTGATATGGCCTATGCCTGATGGTGGCTAACCTCCCATTAAACCATCATGATGCTCCATGTCATGCTGTTGGATGGCCATCCCCCAAATCCTGGACATTTTAGGCACTTGGCGGCTCATTAAATTTGTTACAGGAAGACAGCTGAAAATTTGAAATAACCAGATGGTAGGCAAACTTCATAGCGACCTGTTGTATAAGGTGAAGAAAATTTATTCAGGCAGATGCAAAGTAATAAAAATATAAACTATGAAGGTAAAAAAAAAAGTTTTCTGTAACTTTACATCTGCTTGGTGTCGTTTTTTTTGTGGTTCTACAAGTACTTTCAATAGAAGAATGCCATCTGGTTATAGTAAATGGTAAATGGACTGGTACTTATATAGCGCTTTTCTACTCAGTTTCTGAGTACTCAAAGCGCATATAGTAAAAACTGGGTTCAGTGAGATCCAAACCTGTGTTACATAGTATGAAAGGCATGCATCAGGACTTATGGTGGATGGTGTTAGCAAATGAATCTGTGAATTAACAAAGGGTCAAACTTCACATTTTTCCAATTCCAATTCTGAAACTAAAAACTTAAAAACTGAACTAAAGAATTTAGCATCATATTTTGGAATTTGTAGGCCACGATTGGGTAAACGTATGACTCTTACATCATGGCCACAGTTTGAGCAAAACAATAAAAATGCTAAAAAAAAAAAATATTTCTTGGAGTGAGGCCCTTTAAGAATTCACTGATTCAAATGTTAACATGAACTATGTTTTAGCATGACTTAGATGAACAATTCAGTAATAAAATACATTGTAATGACAATAGTAAAGTGTTGATTTCTCTCGGGCGATTTAATGATGATGTATCTAAAGGAACCTTGACTATGAAGACACAAAGAGATTAATATATTAACACTGACATCTGTAAATACACTGTGGATGTCTTTAGTTTTTGTAACATTTAAAGAAAAATGTACCCGCCAGCACTGTTGTTTATGTTGCACTGTAGTCTGGGTAGTAATGTCAAATGGTTGGAATGATCTTGGTCCCAATCTCTGGACCCTACAGTGAGATAAATATGTATTCTGTTCCACCTTTTCTGTTTGAACCAAAGCATAATGTAACCAAGGAGGACAACATAACTCAAAATATGCATAAAAATGAAAATGAGCAAGAAAGTTTTTTGTAAAGAGCTTTGCTGTCTGTCCCCAGCTGTTAGAGGTCAGCGTATGGATCACCGACAGTATTCCACTGACAATAATTTCAGAGGTTAACCTCCACTCATATAATGTAGTCCTCCTCTACTTTTTTAGCCAAGTCAATCTCATGTTTACATATGTGATCATGGTTTATAATTACACAAGCACAAGTACTGTCCACCACCAGCTGCATCTTACCTTACTATATCTGTCTCAGTAACTGCAATGGAAATTGGAAAACACTGAACACTTACTAGATTGTCCACGATCGGGGTGCTGATCGTTGGTTTGTTTTCAGAGGCAGCAACAGCTGCGGCGGATGGTTTACTGCCTCACAAGAGACAATCTAATACTTCTCCTTTACGTGTTGCTTAAAGTGATTTTTCACTCACTATTCAAGGGCATTTAGATTCCTTATGGGAGAAAATTGTAGGTACAGCATTTGGCTCGACTCATTGCTTATAACCAGCAGATTTGTGAGCTCTTTAAGTCGACCAAACGCATCAAATGCATCTGGAGTGCTGGGAACACTGCCATGGGTCTTTTGGAAATTATCTTGGTCCACAAGCACTTTTTCCCCCTTGTTATCACCAGGAAAGCTGTAAAGACTAATATCACCTCCTTTGTTTCCTTGAAAATGGAAATCACAACCAAAAGCAGAAGATTCTGGGATTATTTACTTTGTATACTTTGGTCCTTTAGAGATAGCACCTTTGTAATGATAGTCCTGGAGTGCAACCATTTTATGTCATCACCCCAGAATGCACTGCATACGTAAAGCAATGGTGGCCTTTGTAGGTCAACATATGTACTAAACATTTTTGATTTTTAAAACAAATTTTAAATGCATTTAATAGCTCCCTTTATAGCATATTAAGGCATACGACTTGAAATAGAAGAAGATTCTTTTAAAGACAACTGACTCAAGAAAGTCTTAGAAAATGAAGGGAAACTTGTACTACTATACTGCTGTTATCCTCCATCTTGCATCAGGCAAATTCTCATATAATTCTTATCTAGGGTACTTTAAATTTAATATCATGTTTACATACTACTGCTGCACACTGTAAACACCCTGCCACTGTAACTGCAAAAACCACCAACTGCATCAGGATCATATGTAAACTACCATTAAAAATAATGCAATGCAGTAGCAGGAATCCTCAGTTTTACAAACTGAATCATGCTCATACATCCTGATGAATGAATGCACCTGTTGTACGCCCTCCCTCGACTTTTCAGTGCCTGTTGTGTGTAATTATTCGCACATAAAACCACACAATATTGAGATCAGTCGTGACAACTGCAAAGTCGTCATGGCTCACCCAGCTAAAAACATTAGCACAGCAAGAGAGAGAGAGAAACGTGAACCAGGAACACACTGGGCTTTTTCACACCAGCCCACGGTTCCCTGTACGCCCCCAGAATTTCTAAAATTGGCTTCCTCTCCCCCGACACCCCCCTGCCCAGCGTAGGTGCATTTCTGCCACAATAGGTTGTGCTGTACCTTTTCACTACTGGGACAAAAACCACAACAGCCTGGGCTTGCCAGACTTGGTGAAAAGCCAGTACATAAAAGTTGTGTTTTTGCAGTTGGTGCTACATCCTAGGATGTTACTGCAAATGACTGGCTTAGAGGAAGACACCCCTCTGTGGCATGTATGTTCCTGAGATCAGTTGTGAGAGAAATCCGTAGACTGTAGTAGAAATGGTGGTACTCGACAGATACTGAGGGTGCGATCACACCTACGGTTTGTTTCATTTGGTTAAGTTGTTTGGAAATTTGTTACTGACAAAACTATTCACAGAGGTGACAAAGTACAAAGGAACCTTCAAACCCAACTGCAGTTACATTTATTTTCAGTATCATATAGTTTTAGATTTCCATAATCCCAAGCTGGTGAAGTCTGAAAAACACACGAAACCTAAGTTGAAATTTGGTCTATTTAAACAGGAAACTGGCATAAATACAGAGATAACACTATCACTTGCACTGCTAATTAATAAGCAGGTCAAAAAGAGCTACTATATCTGGCATTTGGCCTGTTCTCCCCAGTTTAGAGCAATGATTGGTCAGAGTGAATGGTCACTAAAATTTTCACGTATGCACCAAGGAACATGTGACACGGGATATCAAACTCTCCTGTTTTTCATCAGTCTTTTGTCTTGCTGTCCTCAGCCTTTTTTGAAGCAAGATTTGCCTTCTTGCTGTGACAAGTAGACACACACACACACACACACACACACACACACACAGAAGAAAGCCATCCCTTCTGTGTCCTCTGTTGTTGCTGTGTTTCTGTGTTTGGGGTGCATTTATGTCACTGCAGTTTCTCGTACCACTCCCTCAGAGTAGAAGTCCTAAATTGAGGGGGCATCTTCTGTGGTGGAAAAGGAGGTAGAGGGTAGTACCTGCAAAGCGAGAAAGTCCAGATGCAGTTAAACATTAGCCTTAATTTTTCTCTTGTGCCCATTATGATGCAGCAGCCTATGATCAGAGCTATCATTCAGAGTCACTTGAGTATTACACAATCAGAATAGGACCCTACATGAATAAGATCAAATTCGGTGCAATTCTGATCCATCCAAGCTTGAAATTGGTTCACGTTTCCTAGAATCCAAGATGATCCAAGAAATCCTCTACAGTACAGATCTGCTTTGTAAATTACATGTGCTGTGTTCTCTTCTGTGTATTCAGCATTATTCTTTTAAAGGGAAGCATGCACATTTTGTTTCTATAACATGGTCCTTTGTGACTTTAGTTTTATTTCATTTGTGTTTTTGTAAATGTACTTGTGTACTGTAGTACTTAACAGTAGCTCTCAGCATACTACAGTTGACTGACATTACCACTGACTAACAGCCAGACTGCAGCCTCAGACACAACACAGTAAGGCTAACATAGAATCCTGTTAATTAGTAACTAATCAGTCCTGCTGTCAACACAGGCAGCCTGAAGCATATTTTTAGGCTTCAGTCTAGTTTTCAGTTTTTTACACATACAACTACAGTGATTTTGTGTAATATATTCACAATATATTCATGTACAGGAGCTGCTGTGGCTCTGCTAAGATGTGCTTCTCAGTCTTCTGTGTAGACATGTCTGTATATTTTAGGCACACTATGAGGTACTTAGACCTGTGCATAGTCAGCAATACTTACCTTTGAGCAAATGCTAATAAGCTCTAAATTGACACGCTGATGGTAAGCAAGCAAGTAGTAGAAATGTCTAATTTGCAGAAGTTAAGGTTTGTGTTGGTCATAGTCCAAAGTATTTAAATTGTGGCCTGGAGATGGCAAGGGATGGAATACTTACTGAATCAGAGAGCCAGCTCATTAGAGATCATCCTCCTGTGCAAAAAAATCCTCTCTACAGACTTAATGGCAACCTATCCAACAGTTCTGGAGACATTTCATCCATATTCAGGAGCAAAAAATAGTCCCGCAACCATTGTCACCCATAAATGTCAACCTTATGGTGACACCTGGGGAAATTCACAAAAGGCAGTAGGCTTTATCTTCTAAGGACACTTAAATGTTTGTCAGTACAATGTTTACAAAATGCTGTCAGTGTCAGTCTAACACTAATGTAGAGAGTCTTTGCTGCACCCACTCCAAGGCTTAGAGGAAAAGAGAGGGATTCTTTAGATATTCATAACACATTTGAAATGAATGTTTAATGTGGCTTTGAATTCATTTTTGACCATGTGAAGGATGATTTGTGTTTTTAGCCGAACTTTCAAATTTTTGCAAAGACAGATTTGAAAGCACAGATCAAATCTTGCAAACATTAACAGAAGTATTAACTGTTTCTAGTGCTAGCAGAGCTTCCTTTATTTAAAACAACATGCTGTCAAATTTAGTTTTATCTGAAAGCCTTGCATTTAAACTCTAAGAGTTTCATCTCCTCTTCTAAAGTGGTCCATCGCCCTTTTGATTTCGATAAAAGATTTTTTTGACTGTGTACTTGAGGAAGCCTGGGCAGCCTTATGTATTATGCTTGTATCCAATGGAAACTGTCATGCTGACAAAGGTAGTTTCATATTCCCAATTGCCTGGAAACTGTCAGAGTTTGTTTCAGTGACTGACATGAGAAAACCAAGCTGCACTTAACTGAGATTGTTGTTTTATTAATCCCCTCTTGGTAGTCTGTCTATGTCTGTCCATTAAAAAAAATTGAATATGAACATCAGGCAACACTGCAGTTAGACTTTAAATTCTGTGACAGGCCCATGTTTATTTCAACCATCCGCTTGAGTGTGTTTTCAAGCAGTTTTGTTTTGGTTTTTGATAGATTAAAAAAATTATAACCTCCCCAAAGAACAAAACAAAATGAAAATGGTCTCAAAGGTTAGCCAAAAAAAGTTGCTACTTTTATGTTTCCTAAAACTATGCAAAGAAATGTCCATTATTGTATGTTGTAGCCACCAGATTTAAAGAGAACCAGATTTCACTTCAGAAAAATTAGCACAAGAGCAAGATTATTCAAGTACTATTGACACACATCAGACAGAGTTTTCATGCTTCTCAGTAGATTGCTTTCAGAAGTGGTTGAGTGTGACTATGAGAGTGTTTTAGCTATGCCGAACTGAATTATGGACTGAGAGTGCTTATTGATTTACTATAGGAGAAGTCAGTGGGGACAAGAATGTATAATTTAACACACAGTATACTCAGTACTACTGTATAACAAAGATCCCAGCTTCACCACCTCAGTCCTCTTCAGTAGATATTACAGGATAAAAACTGAGCAGTATGGCCTCATTTGCAGCGATTTATATAGGGCTGTAGCAGGCTTTTTCAAACACTGCCTCATTCAGAATTTAATCCCAAGTGAACTGTTCTATTTTCTTTCATATCCCTTCATACCAACTGTCTTGAAGCTAGGAAGGAAGAATAGTACCAATAAAGTAGGAAATCTGACCAGAAAAAAAGAGATGAATGTGCAATGTGACATTTACCACCATGTATATACCCAACCAGGCAGAGTTCTTTCATAGACTTCCAGATCACAGTGGTGAACTGGATGACAGCTTCAGCCAGGCTGCTCCAAGTTTTTCACCTGGCAAATGGACCAGCAACTTCAAACAACTGGCTTAAACCAAACCTAATGTCCCATTGCTCACTTCAGTTGATGATAGTACATGTTATTATTATACTGAGGTTAGAGTAGTTTATAAGTGTGTTTGTGATAATTGAACATGCTTTATCTTTTGAGTTCATCAGATGAAATCTGCTGGGCTCGAAAGCTGTTGTGTCCAAAACAGTTTTTTATATATTGAGATTGACTTGAACATAGCTTACAAAAGCAAAACACAACTCCTAACAGCACATACAGCGTACTAGGAAGAAAATGAACACAGCATAAGCTTGTTTCGTATTGTTGTCCTATTGTTTTGTGTCTGTATTTCTCATGCTAAGAGAAATAAAACTGTAATGTTCATTCTCCTTCTTCGCCGTGTTAAAAACACTGATATGAGGCAGAGCAAGAAAAACTTGTGGGAATATGTTTACACACTCAGCTTTTCTTTTCAGACAAAGACATTAACTTGTCAACAAACAAAATCCATGAACAAAAAGCCAACTGTGTGGTTACATTCAGATTAAAGTTTACTATCACAGGATAATACTATTTCTAAGACCTAACAACAATTAGCTTGGCATCCATTATATTCTTTAACTGTAGCTGATTCCTAATTACGCTCATAGTTGCATGGTTCTAACTTTTTGTTTATTTATTGAATTTTGAGATTTCGCCTTGCTTCGCCTGGCCGGCTGCCTGCTATATTTATATTGATCGGCCCTCTTCTCGTGCCTCTGGAAGGGCAGCAAGCTATCAAGCTCCTCAGGGCAGCATTAGGGTTGGAGCAAACATGTGCTGTGAGATACACATGTTGCTTTGAAATAGCTCACGGTGCTCATGTTTGTTTTCTTATCTGGAAATAGACTTTTTGGTTTCTCTTATGGTTTACAGTGCAAAATAATAAGAAGTAACTGTTAAATAATATACAACCATTGTATTCCAAATTGCAGGGCTCTCTTATAGAATAGCAGATTTTTTCCCTTTGTTTTCCTTGGCATGCCAAATATGCATCAGGTTGACTTTTGACCCAAGCTTATTCATTATACTTCACCATTTTATCTGGAGCTGCTAATGAAGACAGCAAATTTCCTAGAGCAGCATTGAATCATGTTTTATATTATTGCTGTCATACTCATAAAAGCAGTAGCAATAAGCTGTGCTTATTGTTAATTCAGTTCAATTCAATTCAATTTTATTTATATAGCGCCAAATCACAACAACAGTCGCCTCAAGGCGCTTTATATTTTAGGGTAAAGACCCTACAATATTAGAGAGAAAACCCCAATGATCAGACCAACTCCCTATGAGCAAGCACTTGGCAACAGTGGGAAGGAAAAACTCCCTTTTAACAGGAAGAAACCTCCGGCAGAACCAGGCTCAGGGAGGGGCAGCCATCTGCCGCGACCAGTTGGGGGTTAGGGGAAACAGAAGAGAGCAGAGGGAGACAGGACAAAAGACACACTATGGGAGAGAGACAGAGTTTAATAATAACTAATGATTAAATGGAAGAGGTGTATAAACACATGGAGAGTGAGAGTTACTCCTTTACATTTTGTTGCTAATCATGAATTTCTTTATACCTTTTTCATAATTATGAACAGTAAAATCCAGCATCATGTGGCAATGCAACTCACTTTTTAAACTGTGATTAAAAAAATGTAAATAATCATAAATTCCTGTGATTTGTGTTTCAGCTTTCAGCCTCCTCCTTCCTTATCCACTGGGATGTCCTGTGACATGCAGGCTATTTTCCAGCCAATGGTTCGTAGCATCACCACTGCTTTTAAACATCCCCAGGACATGATACTTTTAGGAGACTCTAGTCTCATATCTACAAAACAGTCTTCAGTGGTTTTAACCCCTTTTTGAGACTATATCTATATAAATGTAAAAAAAAAAAACAAAAAACTTTATTCTGTTTAATTCATGCTTCATATAGCTTTTTATGTCTCCATGTCAATGAGAAGTCACTACTATGTACATAATATGAGTCTATGGGCATACAACTGTGGAGCAATGCTTCATACTAAGTTTTCAAGGGGTTTTTTTTTGTTTGCTTAATCTGCACAAATAAAATTATGTAAGCATGATATGTAATGTTTCTCTGAAGACTAACTGTGTGGAATCTCCCCTGTTTTATGACATGGAATAAACCAAATACAACATGTTAAATAGTGAGCCTCAGAAGTGCTTTTACAGCTGGTGGATATTTTTCACAGGCCAAAGTAGCAGTTTCCTGATTTGCCTTGTATGCAATGGCTAAGCATGAGGTTGTTAACAATCTTCTCATCTTTTCTGCAAATAAAAATATTGCATGAGTACAAGTTTCCTTCTCAAAATGCTTAGCTTTTCCTTCAAGAGGAGTCATCTTATTTAAGATTTTATTTCAAATCTTTTGCAGCAAACAACCCATACAACTCCTCTACTGCCCTACTCTTTGTTTTAGGATCAAATTTCTTCAGTTTGATCTAAAACCAAACCACCTTTTTTGATTACCAGCAAATCATTATCCCATTATCTGATCCCCGCAGATCAACAAGGACTTGGAAGGAGAGCTCCAGTTTGCATCAGCACTGGGTCCCTTCTCTGTGCCTGTCAGATGCACCATAAAGAAATGTGTTGTGAGTAGTGTGCTATAGCCAAAGTTATTGGGCATTACAAATGACTAATAATGTTGGTTGCCAGTTTTCACAAGGTTCTGTCTTGTCTGTTTTTATAACTTTTGTAATGTGGATTTCTTGTCCAATATTGATGTAGCTTTATGCCCCCAATAAATTAATAATAATTTTTTTTTTTTTAAAAAGTAGAAACAGTTATTTTTGGCTAAAGTGGAATCACTCACACTGCATTGTTGTTGTCACACCACAGAAAACAATACTGACTGGCTATTTATTTATGCTCACTGTCTTATTTAATCGGTTTATCTATGTATTAATGTAAAACTATGTACTAGAACTGGCAGCTCTTCACTGACAGTGCTAATTATAGGATGTGACTATACTCTTTTTCTAGCTGGAGGTTGACAGCCAGTTCATTGACTTCGGTTCGCACGTCGTGGGCCAGACTATTTCACGGACCATCACCTTGACCAACAAGGGTGCGCTGGCCACCCATTTCAGCCTGGACACCTCCACATGTCTTAGTCCAGAAACTAGCTACGTCCAGATGCCATCTCAGGTCTCTGCCAACACATGCCAGGTCAGATATTTATCTGGACTGCAACAGTTGCTGTTTCTTGGATGCCCTAAGGGAGGAATTTGATTACAGCTATAAAAAAAAAAAATAGCTCCTGTCTCTTTTTAATACAAATTCTACTGCTATTTTTCTGCAAACTTAACAAGCAAAACTGATAAAAACCACTGAAGAGAAATTAGGATTTACATTTTGCATGTAAAAGAACTGCAAAGCTTCTGCATTATGATGTCTAAAATTGTAAGTCTCAGGATGCTCATACAGAGTATTATGTGTAAAAATAAATGAATTTGTTTGTTTGGCTAATAGAAGACATCCAGTCAAAACACAACATCTAACAACCAAAACAGCTCTGAGTCCATTGATGCCGGAGATGTCCAATCAAAGCAAAAGAGTCAGGAGCTCTCTGCAGGAATACAACAAGAACAATCAGGTAAAATATGGACACACACATAAAATAATTATCTAACACAGTTTTTATCCCAAACAAGAAAAACTGAAATCTGAACCTGTACTACAGTCCCTCATAGCATGAATTAAAAACTGGGCACTGTCTCTTTCCTTTTCCAATATATTGGCATTGTATTTTCCACTTGCAACACATGACATTCACAGATACAAGCACAGCAGTTTTTGGTTCTAAATACAGGAATTATGACATTCTTATCCTGCAGAGTATTTTCATGGATTTTCCTTTAGCAAAAACATGAATTTGATATGTGTTGCTTTGAGTGAATAGCCCCAAAAATGACTGGAGAGACAGTAATGAAATTTGGTACATGCATTCAAGCCCCCCTTTTTGGTGATAACATTTCACCTAGTGTTATAATCAGGTCAATTTCTTGTCCAACACATTTGTTTATGAAACTCATGAGCCACAGCTTTAGGCTAATTTGTATTTGGTGGTGTTATTTTAGCAAGAGTTAGCATACTATCATGTTAACTTGAGATAGTGAACGGGGTAAAAACAGCATATTCTATTCTGTCATTAGCATGCTGCGCCTAAATACAGCACCACTGTGCAGAGTAGTTATATTTGATTATAATTTGTGGGAGACAGGGAGACGGCGTTACCCTGAAACAGTCTCTGAAACTCAGAAAATGAGGACTGACAACATCTCCCCATGGTAGATGATTTTTTTCCCCCTTTCTATTCCTGTTAGGACATTGGGTCCTTGTAAGAACGAAAATAAAAGAACACCCACAAAAAGCAGAGGGTTCACCTTGCTCTTAGAGCTGGTGACAACAAGGCATCTTCTCTTTAGTGTTCTCTCAGATCTGAAGTCTACATCACTGCACTCAGCACTTCCTTCTGCTGATGCTTTGATAAGCTGTTCAGTCTTTTGCCTCTGCTCTGCCGGCTTTGGAAATTCTGTGCTGAAGTGGCTCTGACTCTGTTTCTTTATTTTATCACTATTGTGGAGAAAGGCTCTCAGAAGTTGGACCAATTTTGAGGCTGTTGATGTTCCTTTTTGAACAGAAGCTGACTGTAGTGCATTTTTTTCTTACTTGTTTTCCATGTCACAGATCAGTAAATTAATGGTCAGATTAATTGCAGATTGGCATAAAAATGCTCCACATGTGCCCAAAAGGAAGTGTTATAGTTTTTGGGGCCTAAATGTCAGGATTTGAATGACCTGTCTGCTCACCCTTTACTGATGCTACTTTTGGCTGCTCCCTTGTCGCAAGGGGTCACCACAGCAGGTAGCTGCCAAGCTAGCGTAGTGTTAACCACTACACTATGGAGCCACAGCTGCTCATTCTTTACTGATATTTCCACACTAAAAATACTACCACGATGAAGCCAAATTTCATTATTTAACACTACTCTACTCTTTTCTCATGCCTGAACTACAGGCTCACCGTTGGTTTGTAGTGTTGTATTTGGTGGGTTGGCATTTACTCCATACAGGTTGCCCACTTGTAGTAACCAGTCAACAGTAAAAATGACCTATGATTGTGACTCTGTGTGTGTATGTGTGTGTGTGCATGTGTGGCAGTGTCAGAGGCTTCAGCAGCAGGTCCAGAAGCTTTTCCTGAGGCTTGCCTTTCATCTGATGTGGACTCACAGATAGACCAGACCCCCTTAGACTCCAGTGACATAAGACTAGGAAGTGTAAGTATTAGGTCTTACTTCAAAAACTTGGTTATTTCCTGTGTTAATGCTACTGTTTTCAGATTTACTAGTAATATAATAATGAAACCAATCTTTAGCATGGTAAAAGTTTGTAAAGAAAATAAAAATGAGTTTGTGGACATTTTCATGGTAAAATTAACACATAAACCAGTTGTAGCCAAAACTGCTATTGTTTATACCCCATATGTGACACAGTAGTTATCTTGGAGAAGCCTTAGGCAGGGCTTTTTACTACATATAAACAATTTTGGTACCAACCAAAGAGGTTTTAACTGATCCCGGAGGAAAAGCATCAGGACCAGTTATTCTAAAGTAGGGTTTAATTTACTCAAAAAGGTACATTTTTATTTATTAAATATACAGAAATAACAGGAAATTGCATAGACTTCTGTTAAGTAAGGTAACATACACTCATTGCCTTAAGTATCATCATAGTCATCCTCCAAAGGCCCATTATGAGGCAGGAAAAACTTGGTCTTTGGTAAATGTAATACACATTTTCCTGGACTGCATACAACTATATATGAATATTTATGGTATACAAGTATTGTTAGCACTCTGTATTGTTAGCACAGGATGTCTCTCACACCCCACTGTATAAATTGTTGAGCTGAAGAAACAACAAATTGAATATTCGACTATTCTCAGTAAGATAAAATAAGACTTGAGGATAATCTTAGAGGAAGAAAGTGCAGTATGACTTTTCTAATGGTGATAGGCCCAATTAAGTTGAAATATTGACTCAAGGGTGATGTTAGAGATAGAGCTATGAGTCAGTCAAAAATAGTTCACCCTCTTAGGAGCATAAACCTTCGCCTTAAAATCATGAATGGACTACATTTGTATAGCAAAGGTGCCCAAAGTGATCTGCCCAGATTCTGAGAAATTTTGAGGGCAAAGTTGACTTTCTGTCTCTATTGTCTGACGATAAAAGACTCTGCTTCTCTGTTTTGTTTTTAGTAATGATGCTGTGTGTGCCTTGTGGCCCATGTGAAATTCTGGAGTTTTTCAGGGTTCATTACGTCTCTCTGGTGGGGGGCTAATGGTGCATCACCTCTCCCTCTGCTATTATTGTGATTGTGTGTATTGCATGCGCCTCCATGCCCTCGGCTCGATCGTTGTCATTTTGACTGATATTTTCACATTGTGTGGTTGAAGGCTGCTGTCTTAAATGGCAGATTATCCATCAAACTATCATCAATGCCACAGTACTGAGGCGCTTGCTGCATCAGTGGTTTATTCGTCCTTTGTGTTTATTATGCTCTCACTACCTTGACAGTTTCCCTTTTACTGTATGTATATGTGTATATGACTCCACTTCTTTTAATATTACACAACTGCACCACAGCTTTCAGATTCCCCTTCATGCATAGGAATGCCTTTCTGTCAACAACTTAAACTAAACTGTGTGCACCAAATGGCTCAGTAAAAATATACGGAGTTTGTTTATGCAGTAATGTTTGGTATATGTCTTGTAGACTTTTAGAATATTTGTTCTTCAAGGTATACTTCTTAAAAATGCAATATTCTGCCTGTCCTGCTTATTGCATCCCTGTTCAGGTAAGAGAGGGAGAGATTGGACCATTTGAAAGCGTCAAACTGGAGATTGTATTCACTCCAACCATTCAAGGAGAGACCAAACTGGACTTCCACATCAAATTCTCTGACAAAACCAGCAAACCAGTAAGACACAACTTGTTTAAAATCTTGTGAATGTCATAGGTAGTAGACACATTTTTAGACGTTTACAGAGCCATAGAGTTTGATATGGTTCTGTTTGCATTATGAATCAAATTATATGTTTGTGTATGTGACTGAGGACTGGTTCAAACAGATACCCATCCATGTGAGAGGTGTGGCAGTCAGCATCCCTGTATGGGTAGTTCAGCCCAACATTGACCTAAAGATCTGCATGTTTGACTGCCTCTATCAAGACAGTATCATGGTCCAAAGCAGGTGGGTCTCAGATGGCTGTGAACTTTTTCATGTGTTTAAGCTACTGCCCTATGATATTTGTTGGTGTTTATGAGTCCTGCTCAGCTGAATCTTAACCAGTGTTGTAAGTGTTACGTGCAAGAGAGATACCTTAGGGGTCTATGGTGAATATGGGTTTAATTACTACTACCACATTACAATACAGTGTTACATTACTGTTTGCATAGTGCTCGTATTTGTCTAACGAAGTAAAACAATAAATGCCTACAGTATAGGCAAAAACAGTGTATGTATCAATTACGATATGAATTGTTTAATCTTTAAAGCCTGGAGTAAATTCAGATGCACAACATATAAGCAAACAATACATTAACTGTATACCCCGTTAGCTCATATTTAATGTTGTGCTAAACATTAAAAGATATTTTCACAGTCCCCTGCCCCCTTAAGTGAAGAAAACTAGTTTTGTGCCTTGCTTGATGTCCAGTTGTTTCACAGTTAGAAGTAGCTCCTTTCACGTGTCCAAATAACCTTTTTGAAGAGGCTACACATCAAACTCGGATGCAACTGGTTGTCATTTATTACATATAACTCAGTCCATGTTATTGTGTTACATAAGGTAATCATCTTTAACGGTAAAAGAACAACACTGGAACAAAAAGTGGAACAGGTGTCCTTGCCACCTAGTCTTTTGAATTTGTAAGAATTAACAAAGACATGGTATACAGTCGTTTCATAACTGAATACATTTTAAAAACAGCAGATGAAAAATGTACTTTGTTCAGTTGTTCATAGCACTACTTCTCAAAAAAAAAAATTAGGTATCTGTTACACACAAAGTTAATAAATAAGTATCGGCATTATGTGAGATTTTATCATGCTAATAAGGCATGTTATTCTGCATGGCCAATGACGGCAAGATACTAAAGAAAAGTTACTGTACCAGAGTAGTGAGGCTGACCTCAGTTTGGGATAAACAATCATTTTTAAATGTAGAGTTCAAGCAGAAGGCCCTTAACCAGAAACCACACAAACACAGACAAAGCATTTGTGTGTGTGTGTGTGTGTAGTACTTGTTTCAGCCTTTAAAGGACAATTTAATTACAGACTAAAACCCAAAGACAGGTGTACACAGTGTGTAACAATAATATGACAGATTTAGATGTCATTTAATGGTGGCTGATATAGCCTCAAAATTATATCGCAGTATTTCAAGGAAATTTGCAATAATGATATTTATGATGATATAGAAAAGAAAAAAAACAGAACAACATTTTAGCGGTGATTGCAGTTTACTGGCCGCAGCATTTATTAGTGCAAACAAATTGAAGGTTTCCATCCTCCTTTTCCAATGAGCGACTGTCATTGATGACAGACTACCTAATTCAAAGTGTGAATCTGTTGCCACAAGGTGTCAACATCAGCAGCAGCATTATAGTTTAATAGTAGTGACACAGCAATATATTCAGGGTCACAGCATAAGTCAAATGTAAGCACAAAAGTAGCCTAGTTAGTGTTTTCTCTAGAAATTTTAAGTAAAAGTATACCTGCTTTAACACTTTAGTCTAACAATAGAAATAACTACATTAACATTAAGTGTTCAGGAGCCTGCACAATATTGTCACATAATAAAATTGAAATTGACAAATATTTTCTACCTGTGCTGTTGTTGTCTTGGGTCGAGCTTTTTAACAAGTTGCTTAAAGCCCTTCTTTACCACCATGTAACTGCATCAGTAATTTCCAACCACTGTTTGCTCTTCCTGTCATATGGAGTGCAACTAGGGAATGCTCCAGCCATGCTTGGTTGAGTCGTTTGTTTACTTTTTATGTTTTTGCCTTGAGTGGTGAAACAAGTCTGTTGTTTCCACCTTTGTTGTTGTGTGCGTGCTATGGCGTTGCTATATCACTGATATTATGTTATGACACTTTTTAATCACATAAACATTTACCAGTACTTTTGTGGATGGTATGATATGGCACAACCCTAATTTCATGTTTGTATGATAGTGTAAGATAATCAGTCGCTTGTCTCAAAGTAAAATGCAACAGTTGTAAACAAGTATTTGGTGCTTAGTATATCAAGTCACTGGCTAGAGGAACATTTTTTTTAACAACAGGTACAATATGATACAAATTAGTACCATGTTTATATGCATGCCAGTTAACAGTGTTATTATGAGAACCACTTTTGTAAATATTTGTCAATGCAACATTATGCAATAGACAGTCTTCTGAAGCATCTTTGTCACAATAAAATGTTTAAAAGAGAAAGAGCTATATGGAAAGTCATGACGGGATATGCCAAAGAAATACATTACACTGACTCTGCCCCAGTATGTGATGTAAGAATACTGCTTCAGGCTTCTTTGACATCATGGTGGCATTTAATGCATAGAAAAAACAAATCCTTTCCTCTTTCTTTAGACATTTTTCAAAGATAGGCCCAGGCTGACTAAAACAGTGAGTGGAATCTTTTTTGGAATGTCTATAGATGTGCTAAAAGCATGTGAGAACATGCAACCACATAGCTGTCTTTGAAAGAGCTGTGCAACAATCAGTGCGATATGAACCCATGCCATTATCTATAATGCAGTATATCACTGTGAAAATTGCCGCAACTGGTAGACATGTGTTTCTAGGAAACTGAAGTCATGCAAAAAGAGGTACACTGCCCTGGTTTACAAAAAAAACATTGTTTTAGTAAATCCATGAGTTTTAACACCCAATCCCAAAATAAGATTATCATGTCAGTGTTTTGTAAAATACATACAAAAATGAGACCAGCAAGGTATCTCATGATTTTTACAAAATTGACATAGTATGTTAACAATTGCCTATATTATTAGAGAATTATTTTAACTAGAGAAATAAAATACATCTTAAAGTTTTCATTTTTAAGAGGCTGTACAAAACCCTCAGCCCAGTGACTCCAGAAATGAGTGGTGCATGTCAAATTTCCATTTTATTTGTTGCTATGCTCAAAAACATCCTTGAAATAGAGTTTGGAAAGTGGCATGGACTGCTGATGTAGCATGCTGGCTTATCTGCTGAATGCAATACTAAAACTCCCTCACATACTCAGTCTCTGCCAAAACAGACATTTTCACAGAAAAACGGCTCAAGGAAATCCCTTAAAATTGACAGGGCCCGCTTACTTTTCAGTCCAACATAAAACTCTCCGCCTAACTATGCTTACATCCAAGCAGCGTACTGAGATATTCAACAACTCAATGTGTGGATAAAATATAATCAAGATGCATTAACGAACAAATGTTCCTAAACAAAGGATGGCATCACCACAGTCCTCTTTGACCTATACTGTAGCACAGAACAAAAGTAAATCCTCATTGATTATGGATGTGATACATTATGATGCACACACGAGGTTAAGAATACACCAGGGGCAGTAACATTTGCAGCAGTGAGGTTCATCACCTAGCCAGTCATTGTGTCACATCATGTGGGGGAGGGAGTGCATGTGTGGGGGTAGGGGATTTGTGACAACTGCCATCTGGTGCGCTGGCACACCAGCACATGTGACAACATGACGATGACAGTGTCAGTGTGAACTACAGCTTTTAAAGTTTAAAAAAAAAAATGCTAATGCTTGCACCAGCAAACCGTGCAATATGTCACTCTGCCTCCAAGACAATAATTTGAACACAAAATAGCTTGGCAGGCTTTGGGGGAAAACAATAAGAGAGCTGCTGCTTTCATCATAGAATTTGTCACTTGTTTCTTTAGGTAGATAGTAGATATCCCACAAGTCCTCCCAAGTTTGTGACAGATTTTTTTCAGAAAAAAGCACAAAGCATAATTGAATATGTCCATCTTGTCTGTGAGCCAGTGATTTGAATATCACTCCTACTAATTGAAAGAATTTTTAGGAAGCTTTAAAATGTGCAGTGTTTGACTTTGGCTTGTGAGCCAGTGATTGGAATATTCTGAGCACAGTTGGCAGAGTTTTTCTTTTTTTAATATTTCAAACACTCAGCCTGGACTTTCAAATACTCCTTTACTGGCACCAGCTGGGGAGTTGAGCATTCCTGCCCAAACCCGGACACAAAAACACAACTACCCTGCTTCTTTCTTTCACAAAGCCTTCTGTCCTTGATTTCTCTCTGTTTTCTGTATTTCTAATGTACCAACTGTACCTTATCTTAGTGCAGCCTGAGACCTGCTTAGTTTGGTCAGAGGAATGTGAGTGCAGCGCTAAAGTTTATCCTTCTTCTTTACTTTGTGAAAATTGCGTCATACAGTAAATACTAATGAAAAATCTGTTCTTCCGGCTGGTTATTTTGAAATATATTATGTGGTATAAAAGCAGACAGTGCTGCATTATGGGGACAGTTGCCTAGAGCGCTTGCCACGAAGGCTTGGTATCCCATGGGGTTTTGGAGTACATGTGGAGTATGCAAGCACAGCCACCTGTCCCTTTTAAGAAAAGGCAGAGGCACTGCTGCAGCCGTGGGCTCTTGGAGTCCAGGCACTTAGTTGTTCAGCACTGTATATAGACTCAGCATGAGCAAACTCTCTCCGACATGACCGGATATTATTCCCACTAAACTGTGATGATTGTAATGAGTAGCATTATTATGTGGCTCTAAGAAAAGTTTAAACTTTTTAGGACTATTTCTACACAGCCTTCAAAGGGTCACAGTGGGAATATTTTTTTTCTAAGATAATTTTGCAGACCCCTCGCAATACTTTTGCAGTACCTTTCAAAAACCCTCTGGGGCTTCTGTGTATTACAGAGGCTGTAAAAGGTTGTGTTTTTATGCTGCCTTTCTTTGTTTTGTTATTCTTGATAGAGGCATGAGCTCATTTGCCTAACCTAAAGAGAAGCCCTTTTTTTGCTGCATTTATTTATTTAAAGTTACCCATTGATGTTTTTGGCACTCAAAAGTAGAGATATACATGAAACATAGTGAAAGAAAGTAGTCTGGTAGCTTGACATGAAACAGGTTAGTAGATAGATGAATCCTCACCCCCAACCGGTCACGGCAGATGGCTGCCCCTCACTGAGCCTGGTTCTGCCGGAGGTTTCTTCCTGTTAAAAGGGAGTTTTTTCTTCCCACTGTTGCCAAGCACTTGCTCATAGAGGTCATCTGTTCAACTGTTGGGGTTTTCTGTCTAATATTGTAGGTCTTTACCCTAAAATATAAAGCGCCTTGAGGCGACTATTATTGTGATTTGGTGCTATATAAATAAAATTGAATTGAATTGAATAGCCAGAGATTTTTCCTTAGCGGGTGTGTCGCTGAGTGGGGAAAATCGATTTTAAATGTGAACGGGTTGATGGTGTACCAGGGGCTTTTGTTTTCGGACTACGCTTCCTCCTCACCATCACGCCTGATTCCCTGGCTGCTCTGGGCCTGCTGGGGTGGAGCTAGCTGGAGCTAAGCTATCTTCGCCCTCACCAGCTACAGGGGCCTGGCTAGCTACAGGATTTTCAATGGTGCGGAGCCTAATCTCCAATTCACTGAGCCTGGCCTCCAAAGCTACAAACTGGCTACATTTATTACAAGTATCATTATTAA